>JAZKLR010000134.1:1800000-2094155 GCA_037103525.1 Ganaspis brasiliensis
GTTAACTTTTAAATTCCCGACGTTCCAGAGGAATAGCCACGCGCATGCGCAAAACTGTTATTACATACTAACGTACGGTAATGATTTCAACAAAATCACTGAGACAAAACTTTTTTAATATTTATGCAAGAATAATTAACTTTACAATATTGAAGTTACTATAAATGAAAGTTAATATTACGGTTAACTTTTACTGATACTGGTTCTGTACTAAAAATAATTAGAAATGGTTTTTTAAGTACGTACGGTAATGACTTTTTATGTTGTCAAAATTGAATTTCCAACTTTATTATTAAATTACAAAAAAGTAATAAGCTTTTTAATAATAACTTTACAGTATTTTTAAATCATTTTGTATGCTTGATTTGTGGGTAATTGTAATTTTCTTTTGACTATTTATATTTTAAAGAAAAAGTAGTCTACGGTAATGACGTTCATAACATGAAGAAATTGTTGGACACATTTAAACAATTTTTTTTTATTAAAATTGCTTCCTTTGCAACAATTGCAAATATTTATTTTAATACCTTAATATATCTCTAATATGATCCAAAAATTGTTTTAGACATATTCTTTAAAAAATGAGAAGATAATAAATTTTAAAGTACTAAAAGTGTATGTTGGGACATGTACGGTAATGACGTTTGAAGTGTTTTCGTATTAAAATAAAAAAATAGGTATATTATAAAATTAAAACTAAATTAGCCCCATTATAAACATAAAAAAACAAAACTTTTAGCAAAGAAAGTAAAAGTGATAAGATAATTTATAACTATTTTATTTAACTGGGACTTCAAGTTTTCCCGCAATTTGACAATCGCCCATATAGTAAAGGATTTTATGACTCTGTTCTAACAGTTAATACATTAGGAAAGTTGGAAAAAATTGTAATACGCCTATTTACTTACCATTTTAGAATTGTTTGAAGGCAGAACTTGGAGTAAACGTTTGGGACACTCATGACATAATAGGACACTCATTACATTCGTTGGGAAAAATATTCAATCCATTTTAATTAAATTGTTATTTTCATTCTTCAACAAAGTTTTGGAGTTAGGAGTTTATTCAATTATTCAATTCTACAACTATTTCCTTCAATTCTCAATTATTATTATTCAATTCTCCCTCAATTCTACAAATTTTGATTCCATTTTTTAATTTTAATTATTTTTTCGATCATCAATAGTTTTCTTTAATTTTAAATGCAATTGTAGAATTTCGTTTTTAATTATTTTCTTCTGTATTCAATTATTCTCACCTGTTTTCAATTTTTAAGGACGTTCCTTAAATTTTTATTCCATTTTTCAATTCTCAATTATTTTTTGCAATATTATTTTTTTTTCAATTTTAAATCAAGTTGTTCAATTCGCAATTATTTCCAACAATTATTCCTATAATTTTCTAAATTTTTCTATTCGCAATTATTTTCTTTAAATTTAATATTTCTTGTCTAATATTTTCAATTATTTTTTTCAGTTTTCTATTAATCTACTCGTTTTTCAGATATTTTTAATCATTTTGTCATTATTCTTATGATTTTCATTATTTGAATTTGCAAAAAATTGTTTATTTCATAATGAACAACGACAATGCAAAGTTTATTGCGCGCCTGAAGGAGCAATAATGTACCTAGTTTTTAATGTATTTCTAAATAAGAGTTTAAAAAATAAGTCGCGACTCACTTATTGGGAATATAATATTTTCGATAACTTAAAGAATGAAAAAAAACAATAAAAATTAAGTTATAACACAATTAGTACCTTATTATATTATACTTTATAGATTAATACTTTTTTATTGAATATGCCCTGGTAGATGGCCAAAACCGTAGGAGGACGAATCTGCGGTTCCTTCCCATAGGGTTCTTTGTTAAATATTGGCAAAGTATAATGAAAATTAGGCAAAAGAGATATTATTGGGACAAAGTGTAACTTTGTTAATAAGATTGATAAGGTTTTGGGTTGTAAAAAAATGTTTTTAAACAGAAAAATAAAAAATTCTGAAATTGATACTTTAAAGGTGTTTCCACATACATCACTTGTCAACTTTTGATAGAGTTCGCGGCAGATTTAAATATCTCCATCTGACTTGGAAAATTTAAGAGTAAAAAAGTGTACATTTCTATAGAAATGTGCATTTAATTAAAAATAAAAATGTGTAACTTGACAAAGAAAGATAAAAAGTGTAATTTTAGGTTAGAAATAATAAAGTGCAGCAACATATCCTGTCAACTTGGCCTAAAAACAAATAATGTTTTTTCCTATCCTAAACTTTTTCGTATTTAATTAGTTAATTTATTATTCATAACGATTTTCCTACTTTTTCTTTAAATCATATCCTTTTATCCCCTTACGAAATTCAACTACAGAAATACTTTTATGAAATACTACAGAAAATACTATAGAAATATTACTGATATACTACAGGATTACCTGTAGTAAACTTGGTGTATGGGATTATTGGGTTTGTGGTATTTTTGTATTATTTTCGCGCTGGCCATAAATAATGGTTTAAAGGTCAAAAAAGGTAAAGCAGGTATTTTTTTTTCTTTTTGTAAATACCAATGGAAAAAACAGCTAAATTAAAACTTGTTTTAATAAATTACTTGTTTTGTATAATTAATAATTTTCTAAGAGTAGGTATTTTTATTTTATTCAATGTTTTTAATTTATTAGTAAATAACGAGACAAACAAAACCTTATAATATATTTAAATAACTTTTAATACATTAATATATACAATTAAACTTTTTTCACCGTATTAAAAGCAACTTAAAAACTTACATTCTAATGTAATTAATTTGGTAAAACTTAAAGCTAATGAAAAATGAGAACGAAAATTCTTTCATTTAGTAGGTCATGACAGCGACCTAATCCTCGCCTGATTTCAAATTTGTCGTTTCTCGATTCTATCATTTTCAAAGGTCGAATTAGTAAAAACATAAAAGTGACACAGGGTTATCTTTTCGTTTATTTATTGCAAATTATATTTATAAATAATTTTTCTAACAAAAAGTAAAAAAAAAGTAAAAAAAAGCAATAACTCAGTCAATTTATCACCAATTTAGTTAACAAAAAAAGCTCAATCGACGTAGAATTAAATACACTTTAAATAATTTAGTACAGAAAAAATTATTCCAAATAAAATTGGTTCGTAAATCATTGCCAAAGTTAAAAAAATTCGAAAAAAATTGACAATTTTCCAACTTTTTACTCTTTTTCTACCGTAAATTTTACTTGAAACATAAAATTTCTATTAAGTATAGTAAGCCTTGTTTTCCAGCTTTAAATTAAAAAAAAATTTAAAATCAGACCAAAAATGACGAAGTAATAGTATATTTTAAACAAAAATTGCAGAAAAACTGTTTTTTAGCTCTAAAATGAAATTTTTGAGGTGGGGGGGGATTTAATACACATTTTTTTTAGTTTTTCATGACGAATAACTTAGGCTAGGTCCGATTCAAAGTAATTTTTCTTCGTCATTTCTTGTAACACAGTGTAATAATTTAGAATTAGATTTAATTACTTTGTTCAGGATAACTTATTAATCCTTATGTTAATTAATTAATTCTGTTATTTTCATTAAAATATTAAAGTATTCAATTTTTCTAAAAATTTGATTAAATTAAAGAAACAAATTGATTTCAATATTATTTTGCATCCTTTATGGGTTATCCCATCAGTAAATATCATGTTTTATTGCCGGAATGGCCCAGAGACCCGTGGTCCAGATTTATGATACCAGATGTTCGTTTTCGGATATTTTCAAGTCGTAAAATTAAAACCCCTTTTTTGGTCGACATTTTCGAATCTTGAAGATTATAAAAGTTTAAAAAATATTCGAAAAAAAATTAAAAGAACGTAAAGGAAATCTATTGTTGATCGTTATTTAAATATAAATAATATATTTCGGTTTACTCGTTCGTATTTTACCGCTTATTACCTAGTGACATTAATTAATGTTGTTTTAGCAATTTATCTAGTGAAACATTACGTGCACGGAAAAAAAAAGTTTTTCGAATACTACAAAATTATTTCAGTAGTCTTGGATAAATCGCTTTACAAAACAAAGTTTCGTATTGTTTACTAAATTTTCTGCTCTTAATGTCAAACTTTTCTAAACTATTTACGAAACTTTCTGTACATTTTATAAAACAGGCCTGTAAAAAAAACTTCTGTAATTCATATAAAACTAATTCAGCAAAAGTTATCAAATTATTTTGTGGAAAGTACAAAATAGATTTATTTTTTTTGGAAAATCTAATTTGATAAATTATTTTAACAGAATTTCAAATATATACTTTTCATTTATTCTAAACTTGCCCGTTCTAAATATTAAAATGTCCATTTGTACGAGTTACGAATGAGTTTCGTAAAATATTTGACTGCGCTCGCGCGCGCAGTTAACAGTGTGCCGTGTGTCTATCACAGTTGAATTTCAAAGGATTTCTATGTTTCAATGCAACATAGAAAATGTTATTGTTATTAGTATCTGTTACAACAAACTTTTAGCAACTGTTTAAAACTAATAGAAAAAGGGAAATACTTTAAATTTTTGTATTCATAATATAAATTATGATTTGTTTATACTTCCAATACAAACAATTTTTAATCCAATGTCTTCTTTAATTATTTTGTTTTTTAATGTTTAATATTCTAGTTTTAGTTTAAATAAAAAGTAATTTTCAAAGAATGTCTGAAAAAAAATTACGGAAAAACAGAAAATGAAACTTTACAATATCTTTAATTTTTTAAAAGTCACTTGCTTTTGATAAACAGGTAATGTTGGTTAATATTGGTTTATTGGTTGGATTTTTTAAAATATTTTATTCAAAAGTTATTGGATAAATAAGATTTGATTTAGATATATTTTTAAAGACAATGTTATTCAACAAAAGCCAACAAATAACGTTTTAAAGAGAAAAATGAGCTATTATTTGTCAAGATTGGATAAAAATTACATATTTCCACTAGATTCAAAGAAAAAACATAAAATGTTAAATAATTATTATTTGGCAACAAATTTTGACACAACATAATTTTTTCTAAGAAATGTGAAACTTGATAATTTAAAATTTGGTGAAATTAACTTTAATAATATTTTTATTCAGCTAAAACCATTTCTTAATTTGAATTTTTAACGAAAGGAGTTAAAAAATATGTAAAAAATTCAATTAAAATAAAAATTAGATACGTTTAAGATATAAACGTTTCTGATAAATTACACGTTTTCTAAAATTATTTGCTTATTTTCACCCAAAAACACTGGAAAGTTTTCTAAAAATTAGCTTTTTATCGAGTTTTAACGGAATTTGTTGAAAAAACGAGAAATATAGAAAAATATCAAGAGCAACTTTTTTTACATCTTTTGAAGAGGAGCAACTAACAACTATTTCAGGCCGATCCTGAAAAAAAAAAGATATCCAAATTATTTAAAAAGTTATTACACTTAAAAGGTTTTTTCTTAAATTTCAAGTAAACGAGAGTTTCAAAAATTAAAATCTTTATAACTTCATGAAAATTTTTTTTTCAGACAAACAAAAAAATACATGTAGTCTAAAATTATTTGAAAAACAACTTTTTGGAGATACTTAACTTATTTAATTATTTTATTAATAATTTGCTAATAACTATTGTTATACTAAATTTAACTAGACTAAACTTTTGTCAATTTTTACCAGAAATAAGTTATTACTGTTTCACATGATTGAAATGAGATGTTAAACTTAAATAATAGAAATGTTTTTAGTTCTTATTATTTCATAATTTTACAAAGATTAGATGAAAACTAAAAATTCCTCTTGAATTCAAATATTATTTCACTTCAATTTTGATATTTATTTTGATTATTTTTATAAGATTCTACAATATTATTTTTCTAAAAAATATCTTTATCTCTAAAATAAGTAATTAACAAAAGATACTCAAAAGGAATTGCCATTTCCTCGTTTGGTGAAAATTTATTTAAATGGCACATGCCAGAACTAGAGGTCACCGAGTACTTGGAAATCCAAATCATTAGCCTCAATGGCCCCGTGGTAGTGCGTCTGACTCGTTATATGCGTTCGGTTTAGAAAATCAGGGTTCGAATCTCAGCGTCGCTAGGATTTTTTAAAATATTCGTTTCTATGCGTTTACTTGCGTTTAAGGTATTAATAAAATATTAAATTAATTATGTATGTATGTATGTTTGCGAATCGTCAACTTTCGACCAATCACCTTGCATCTCACCAACAACAGTCAAAATACCACACCTACTAGTAACCAGAGAAGGGGAAGCGTTCACAGTCTCATCAGACAACTGATGAGTCATTCTATTTTCTTTTCTGCATGGTTCTGTTTTACAAAACTCCTCTAGAATTCTTACAAACTCCCCGATAGAAATACTATTGCTTCATTTTGTATAATTAACGGAATTTAGGTATAATATATATGAACAAATTTAGTAATTCATACAAACCTTGCTATAAGAGTTTTCACAAAACTTTTTCATGTATCCAAGAGTCCAAAAAAAGTTTTGTAAATATCAATAAACTTTTTTTTTCCGTGTGTCATTAGGCCGCCGTCACAATTTGTTTAAACAAATATAATAATATAATTAACAATATAATAATGTTAAATTTAATTATTTAAAATATTCTTCACTTTCCAGAATCTTTTTTTTTCTGATAAAAGTTTCAATATTTGTCCAGTTGCTCATAACAATTTGTTTAAACAATTTCTAATGTAAAATTTAATTATTTAAAACATTCTCCACTTACCTGAATCTTTTTTTCTGATAAAAGTTTTAATATTTGTTTATAATTATAAATGTTTATAATAAATTTCTTAAACAATTAGTTTTTTAAACAATTTATAATTCGTCTTAAAATTTAAAAAAAGAATGAATTTATTTTGTTCTAAAATGTCGGTGTTACGAATTAGTTAATGTAGATTGTTTAAATAATAAAAACTGAATTATTTTATTGAATTAACAAATTAGTTCATTTATCTTGAAATTTAAAAAAAGAAAAAATTTGTTTTCTTTATAAATGTTGATGTTATGAATTTGTTAATTTAGATCGTTTGTTCAATAAAAACTAAATTATTTCCTTGAATTAACAAATTAGTTCATTTATCTTGAAATTTTAAAAAAGAACAAATTTGTTTTCTTTATAAATGTTGATGTTATGAATTTGTTAATTTAGATTGTTTAAACAATAAAAACTACTTAATTATTTCCTTGAATTAACAAATTAGTTCATTTATCTTGAAATTTCAAAAAAAGAACAAATTTGTTTTCTTTATAAATGTTGATGTTATAAATTTGTTAATTTAGATTGTTTAAACAATAAAAAGTAATTAATTATTTCCTTGAATTAACAAATTAGTTCATTTATCTTGAAATTTTAAAAAATAATGGATTTATTTTGTTCGAAAATGTCGGTACTATGAATTTGTTAATTTAGATTGTTCAAATAGTAAAAACTAAATTGTTTACTTAAATTAATAAATTAGTTCATTTATATTGAAATTTAAAAAATCGGGCAAGTACGAGTTACACCCGTACCAAAATCTAGGGTTCCGTACATTTACGAAACAAAGATGTACCTTATTAATAAACTGAAAGCTCTAATTTGGTACACATATGTATTTTTACGTGTAGATTACTGGAAAATTATAGGGATTGACAGTCAAAACGTTGTCAAAAAAAGAAAAACTGCAAATTTTCGAAAAAAAAAGTTTTTTCCTCATAATTTTGAAACTATTTAAGCTACAGGGCTAAAATTTGATACATTTGTATATTTTTATGTACAGATTATGAAAATTAATTAGAACGTACAAATTATGGAAATACTTCTACCTTCAAGTACATGAAACTTTTGCTTAAGGGTACAGGCTTGTATTTCATATAAATAACATAAAAATCAAGAATTTTTTTTAGGGGGAGGCCCTGAAATTTTTATAGGGTTTTAGGGCTTATAACAGTCTTAATTATAGGTCCTGTGGCAGCCGTGATCAAGCCTGGTATAAGATTAAAATTTTTTTTTGTTTTTTTCATAATTTTCCAATTATTTTGAAGAAAAAAAGTGATAACAATTTTTAATTGCGTTTTATATCGTTTTTTTAAATTCTGAGTATAAAAATAAAAATTTTATTGGTTTGAGGGGTACTGTAGGACAATTAGGGTGAGCTCTAGCATAGGGGTCTAAACCTCTTTTTGGTGATTTTTTGAATTTTTTTTGTGACCTCATAATATTTAATTTTATTTCTAAACATAATTTTTCCATAATCTGCATGCAAAAATACACGAGTGTACCAAATTTTAGCCCTCTAGCTCAAATAATGGCAAAGTTAGAGAAAAAAAACCTTTTTTTCGAAAATTTGCAGTTTTTCCTTGACAACGCTATGGCCCTCAATTCAGATCATGTTCTCTATATTTTTCTTGTAATATACACGTGAAAATACATATGTGTACCAAATTTCAGACCTCTAGGTCAAATAGTTTAGAAGTTAAGGGGGGTGGGGGAATGGTCCATTTTAATGCATTTTTGCAAAAAGAAGTTGTTATTTCCTTGACAACGATATGAACATCACCTTGAATCATGTTCTCTATATTTTTCGTGCAATCTACACGTGAAAATACATAAGTGTACCAAATTTCAGCCCTCTAGGTCAAATAGTTTAGAAGTTAAGGGGGGGGGGGAATGGTTTTTGGCTACGGACGCACGAGTCTCGCTATAAGGGTTCTGCCAAACACCGAAGGTGTACGGAACCCTAAAAAAAACAAATTTGTTTTCTTTATAAATATTGATGTTATGAATTTGTTAATTCAGATTGTTTGAACAATAAAAACTAAATTGTTTACTTAAAATTACAATCTGATTAATTCGTCTTAAAATTTAAAAAAACAATGGATTTATTTTGTTCGAAAATGTCGGTACTATGAATTTGTTAATTTAGATTGTTCAAATAGTAAAAACTAAAATATTTACTTAAATTAATAAATTAGTTCATTTATATTGAAATTTAAAAAAATAACAAATTTGTTTTCTTCATAAATGTTGATGTTATGAATTTGTTAATTTAGATTGTTTAAACAGTAAAAACTAAATTTTTTACTCTCAATGACAATCTGGTTAATTCGTCTTGAAATTTAAAAAAAGAATATATTTATTTCGTTCTAATATGTCGATGTTATGAATTTTTTAATTTAGATTGTTTAAACAATAAAAACTAAATTGTCTATTTGAAATTACATTCTAGTTCATTTTGTCTCGCAATTCAAAAAAAAAAAAAATTATTTTTTTCAAAAAGTTAGCAAACTAGAGCTTATATATAATTTCAAAAGAGCACTTGTACATATGTAATTGTTAATTATTTCATTATTATACCTAATTTTCTTTTTGTTTCGCGTCAGCAGCACGGAACGGAACAAAACTTTTTTTTTCGTTTCGTTCCGTTTCCGTGCACAACCCTGCTATAAATTAGTAGTTTGCTACTATGAATTAGCGAAAAGTGAGCCCCGAATTTGACTAAATTTTTAGTAGAAAACTACTAACTTTTTAGTAGAAAAGTACTAATTATTTAGTAGGAAACTACTAATTTCTAGTATAAAACTACTAATTGAAATAGTGGAACTTTACTTTTAAAATAAGTAGATTTTTTTACTATTTTAATTAGTAGTTTTCTAACAAAAATTAGTAATTTTCTACTAAAAATTAGTAGTTTTCTACTAAAACATTAGTAAAATTCATACTATTCAATAGTAGCTCACTTTTCACTAATTCATAGTAGAAAACTACTAATTCATATTTAGAGAATAAAAAAGTCATAGTTTGCAAGCTATCTGCAAAAAAAATTTCACCTCTTTTTTCAAAATTGTAAAAAAATTTGCCACCCTCGGAGGTCGAAAACTCAAATTAATCGCCTATCGATTAAAAAAAAAAATTGGTCATGCTCTAATTTTTGCTTTTATTTGTCTTTTGTCACGGCACAGTGACTGGACTATAGGCCCACAGCCCTCAGATACCTGGCGCTATATTGTGGAATCTGTCATTTTTTCATTTATGGCTTTACTCTCAAATCCTCTGAAGGGTTTTAAGTTTACAGCTTGCACATGTTTTTAAAGAAAAATTTCCGGATCTTAATAGAAAAAATAAGTATTGTATTATAGGAGAAAATAAATGTGTTTCTTTTGAATATCTTTGGACCAAGTGTCTAAAACAAATTGGTTAAAGCCTACAGAAATCTTTTTTTCCTGAACTCAATGCACATATTTTAACAAACTTTCACTAAATAAAAATTATGTGTAGTTCATGGTAATTTAAATTTACTTCCACTTTCCACAAACTAAAAATTAGTTTTTATCATGAAAATAAAGTAAGATAAAAATTGTTTTTAACAAATTTAGAAAGGTCTACTTCTACAATTTTCAAATAAAATTATTTTGGATCAACATAATTTGCCAATCACGCATTGTTGAATATTTTGTGTTTTTTTTTAAATCTAATGAAAAATTGCATTTTTTATCCAATTATGTGAAATAATGGCTTATTTTATTCTTTGAAACATTCTCTATAATTCTAATCATAGAATTTCATTAAAAATGTATTGTTTAGAAACAATATACAAAACATAAAAGATAATATTTTTTTGGTTTATTACTTTTTAACTAAACATTATTAATAAAATTTTAAGAGTAGATTTATAATTTTTTTTTTAAATTAATTATAAACTTGTTTTTCGGCCTTACGCCCATACAAGTGCTCCTCTTGAATTTTTCCTTTTGATTAATTCTTTTTATATACTTTAAACAGAAGCGAGTAGATTTATATCGATTGTCCCAAAGAACAAAATGAGCCTTTGCTTAACATAATTAGATAAAAATTGCAATTTTTCATTAGATTTGAAGAAAAAATACAAAGTGGTAAATAATGCGTTAATGACAAAATATTTTAATCCAAAATAATTATATTTGAAAATTGTATTAGTAAAAATTTTTAAATTTATTAAGGTCAATGTTTGTTTTAATTTATTTTCATGATAAAAAGTAATTTTTAATTTGAGGTTATGCCATAGGGTCAAATATCCTTAAATAAAAAAATTTATACTGAATAATTTTGCAAAATTTTTCACACTCAAAAACACTAAACTACAAAAAATCCAGAAGTTTAATAATGAAAGCAAATTCAGGGTGGACACGAGATTCAGTTTATCAATTTCCCTGACATTTCCCTGACATTTTACTAACTTTACAACGAAATTCCCTGACAACAATTTTTTTTGTCAGAGCAAAAGAAAACATCTGCCAACAACTCAAAAATGAACTAATTTCAATGTTATTTTTCTTAAAATACTCATAAATGTCTGTACTATAACGCTATTAAGTACTAAAAAATCAAGACACTTATTATTAACTAAAAAAAAAATGTTAATAACTTTTAAAAATGTAAGAAATTATTTTCTGAGAAACTGATTTCATGGTATTTTTATATAAGAAACTTTACATGCAAAGTAAATTATATATATTTTATATACAAAACTTATTTAAACTATGTTCAAATAGTTCTAGTTACTAACCAACAATTTTAATTTGTTTAATAAACAATCCAGGGCCGGCGGAAGGTATTTTTTCTAGGGGGGGGCAATGCATATATATATATATATATACCTTCACAGACATACATATATACACAAATATATATATATACATATATACATAATCAGGGTTGCTACGCTTTCTGGAATTACTATTAAAAATGCTTACTTTTAAAAATTTTGAAATTGAATGAAGCATGTTTTATGCACAAAATAATCCTGGTTAATAGTACTTTTTTTTTTAAAAATTATCCACTTTTTCGTAAATTACTATATCTTAGCGTTTCTTCACTGTCTTACACTGAGAAAAATGAGTTAGCTACTATTTAGATAGCTTTTTTTAGCGGTGAAATTAAACCAAATTTTTATTTAACAGAATTGTTATTGAGTAGAATTTTTCATAAGACGAATTTTTTAATTTTAGAATATCCATTTCACCAAATCTTCATTATTTATCCAATATTTTAGTTGCATTAATTGTTATTTAATATAATTAATAAAACGCTAAATTTCCATTTTTGTCGGATACCCTGAACTATTTAATATTTCGTCTTACTCAAACTTTTATTAAAAGAAAATTCTGCTGAATTAAAATTTGGTTAAATAGAAATTCTTTAAATAAGAAGTTTGTGTTAACAAAATTTTGTAAAACAAAAATTAAATTAAATATAAATTCGCTAAACTTAAAATTCTGTTAAGTACAAATCCAGATTTATTAAAATTTGATTAAAAACAGTCTCGAAGGATGATAACACAGCCTCACAAACAAAAGTTTGTCTCAGACACTACAGTAGCTACTGTAGAAAAGTTGGGTGGGCGCCAGTTGGGCATGTATTTTTTAATTTGTTTAAACAAATCAATATTGTTTATTTGAAACTTTTCATCTAATAGAGCTAGAAAGTTGTAACTTTTTTCAAATTTTGCAACTATATAAGTGAAGTAAAGCCTAATATTAGAAAAAAACTAAAATATAAAAATTTAAAATTGTTTAAACAAATTAATATTGTTTATTTGCAACTTTTCATCTAATAGAGCTAGAGTGTTGTAATTTTTTATTAACTTTGCAACTTTTCAAACCTATAAAAGCCCAATACTAATAATAAACGAAAATCCACAATTATGAAAATTGTTTAAAGAAATTAGTATTGTTTATTTGCAACTTTTCATCTAATTAAGCTAGAGAGCTGAAAATTTCTCTGAATTTTGCAACTTTTCAAGCTTATGAAAGCTTAATATTAATAAAATACAAAAATCCACAATTATAAAAATGGTTTAAACAAATTAATATTGTTTATTTGCAACTTATCATCTAATTGAGCTAATTAAGCTCAATAAGCTAATAAGCTTAATATTAATAATAAACGAAAATCCTCAAACACAAATATTGTTTAAACAAATCAATATTGTTTATTTGCAACTTTTTATCTTATTGAGCTTTAGATTTAAAATTTTCTTTTAATTTTGCAACTTTTTAAGAATACCAAAGCTGAATATTAATAATAAACGAAAATACACAATTATAAAAATTGGTTAAACAAACTAATGTTGTTTATTTGCAATCATTCATCGAATTAAGCTAGAGAGTTTAACTTTTTCTTAATTTTGAAAATTTTAAGCCTATAAACACCCAAAACTTATAGTAAACGAAGATCCATAATTATGAAACTCTTTTAAATAAATTAATATTGTTTATTCGCAACTTAAATACAGTTAGGGAACTGTATTACAATATTGATATTAACAATATTAATTTGTTTAAACAATTTTTATAATTGTTGATTTTATTTTACAATTAATATTGGGCTTTAGTAAGATTGAAAAATTGCAAAATTAATAAAAAGTTACAACCCTGTAACTCAATTAGATGAAAAATTGCAAATAAACAATATTAATTTGTTTAAACAATTTTTATATTTTTATATTTTAGTTTTTTTCTAATATTAGGATTTACTTAACTTAAATAGATGCAATATTAGAAAAAAGTTACAACTCTCTAGCTCTATTAGATAAAAAGTTTCAGATAAACAATATTAATTTGTTCAAACAAATTAAAAAATACATCCACTAATTGTTAGTAACTAATTTTTATGTAATTAAAGGAAATTTTGGTGGAAAATGTTGCAAAAAGTCGTAATGAATATTTTTTAACGATCTTACACTTCTTTTTCGTTTATGAAGATTTTTTAGGGCCCTTTAAAAAATAGTTAATAATAAAAAATTTGTCAAATAAATTATTGGATCTTATTTTGTAAACTTTCCTGAGAAGAAACAGCTTTATCCGATCGAAAAATGTTAATTTTCATGGATTTTATATCAATTCTATGAAAAAGTTCTTTTCCCCATGCATTTTGCATGGGAAACTTTGAGCGCTTTGACCGAATTTCATGAATTTTTAAACTGAAATGAAGGGAAATTGCAATATATAAAGCCAGATTGACGATAAGTTTAGTATTGAAACTATTATTTAGTAACAATTTACGTATTTGATAAAAACTGGGAACCCCAGGCTGACCCCAGGCTGACCCCAACTTGCGCCCACGTACAAACTGGAAATTACTGGGAACTTTTCTACACGGGAGTGTATTTCTACTTACTTTTTTTCACTGAATAATCAGATTGGTTAAAATTTTTGAAATAATCTTTAAAAAAATTGATGAAAACACGAAAAAATCGCTTTTTTAAGATTATCTAAAAAATTTTAGTTAATCTAATCATTTTGACTTTGAATGCGGATTTAGTGTAGAAAAATATACGTAGGAATACATTAGGGTAAAGACTCGGACCAAAAAATGCACATTAAAGGTCTGCAAAATCTGGAAAAGTCATGGAATTTTGTTCTAAGAAAGTCATAGCAACCCTGATAATTACATTAATTTTATTGTATAAAATGTTATTGAACTTAAAACTAAGAAGATTGTACTTTTTTAAAAAGTTGTTTACATATTTATTTAAAAATTAATATTATAAGTCAATTTTCAGAGGGGGGCAAGCCCATACATTGCCCCCTCGAGGTATTTCTAGGGGGGGCATTGCCCCCTGTGCCCCGCCCCGGCTCCGCCGTCCCTGAAACAATCTTAGTTGAACAAATAAATAACTTCAAAAGCTTTCTTTACTTAAATTTCGTTCATTTTGTGAAATTATAATTAATTTTTGCCTAGAGTTATAATACAGTTTAGAATGCATTTACAAACCATTTCTAAATTGTTTAAACGACCTTAGTTAACAAGTAAATAACTTTGAAAATTTTTATTACTTAGATTTTGTTTCTTTCAAATTGATTATTAATTATTTAATTACTTGCAAAATGTAACGCGTGCAAGCGCGCGATTAGTTTTTATTACATTTTAGAAATTAAGCTATAATAATAAATAAAACAAATCGATAAATAATATTTATCCAACCAGCAGGGCTGCCAGCGGACTTGCAGATTGAAAATAGTGAAAAAAATGACTTTTAAAAAACTGAGTAAATAATAAGTTTTTAAGTGAAAAAAGTGAGGAAATAAGTAATAACGATTTTGATATTACTGGTATTAAATTGGGGGGCGCCAGCAGAAAAAGCCACTCAGGTTTATAAAAAATAATTTGAAAATCGCAAAAATAATTGGAATATGAAGAAAATAAATAAATAATTACAAAAATAATTCAATTTAAAAAAAAAAGTTGTAAATGACAAAACTATTTAAAAAATTGATTAAAAATCAAAAAATGAAGACAAAAATTAAAATAAAATAATTGGAATTTGAAGTAAATAATTCAAAAATTCAAAAAATAATTGAAGTTGCAAGAAAATAATTGAAAAATGACAAAAATAATTAAAATTTGAAACAAAAGATTGAGACTGGTGTTAAAGATTTAAATTTTGCGTACAATAATTGAGATATGGACGAAATAATTACAATGTAAAAAAACTAATTAAATAATGCCATAAATAATTAAGAGTTGGTGTAAAAATTACACTTCTTAGGCAATAGTTAAAAAATTGAAAAAAAAATAATAGAATTTTCAAGATAATAATTAAAACTTAAAAAAAAAATTTAAAAACATGAAAAAAATTTATATGTGTAGAAAACAGTTGAAAAATGACAAAAATAGCTGAAATTTAGAAAAAAATTAATGTATAATGAGAAATATTTTAAAAAATGGAGTGAAAAAAAAAATTTAATACATTATTATTGAAAAATTGTATAAAATAACACAGCCCCACAAAAAAAAAAAAGTGTCATGTACTTTTGACCGGAATACCTTAGCCCTATGTATTTTGACGCGCTGAACATGAATCCGAAGTCCATTTTGCTCCATCACGTCAGGATTTTTTTCTAACCTCAAAATCAATAAAATGACACTTTTTGTTCATTAGCATGTGAACCCGACTTAACATTAATACATGCCTTAGGCGAATAGAAAGCTTGGATTGTGACCTTTAAATCGCTTTTTTAAAAATTGTTCTACGATGATTTTTAACGAAGTTATGATGTTTTATTTAAAATATAAATTTTTTCCAAATGTAAATAACACTTCAATTATTGATGTGGTATGGCGTAATGGAAAAAAATGATTTTAAATAAAACATCATAACTTCGTTAAAAATCATCGTATAACAATTTTTAAAAAAGCGTTTTAAAGGTCACAATCTAAGCTTTCTATTCGCCCTAGGCATGTATTAATGTTAAGTCGGGTTTACATGCTAATGAACAAAAAGTGTCATTTTATTGATTTTGAGGTTAGGAAAAAATCCTGACACTTTTTTTTTTGTGGGGCTGTGTAATTGAAAAATTAACGATATAATTAAAATATGAAGAAACTGATTGAATAATGACATAAATAATTAAGAACTGATCTTCAAAAGTTAATAAATTCATGACAATAATAAAAAGATTAAAGAAAATGACATTTAAAGAAAATAATTCTAAAATGCCAAACTTGTTTGAATATTGACCAAAGTAATTGTAATTTGAAAAAATAATTTAGAAATGACAAAAATAATTGATGACTGGTTTAAAAAATTAAATATTTGAAGACACTACTTGAAAACTTGACGAAACAATTTAAATATTAAGAAAATAATTGAATAATGACATAAATAATTGAAAATTAGTGTAAAAATTAAAAATTTATAGACAATAATTGAAAAGTTGAAAAAAAATATTAGAATTTTGAGGAAAATAATTGAAAGTTCAAGAAATTATTTGAATAATGATATAAATAATTGAAAGCTGATGTATAGATAAAAAATTTATAGAGAATAATCGAAGTTTGAAGAAAATAATTGAAATTTGTTGAAAATAATTCTAAAATTGAAAAAATAGTAGAAGTATGTCGAAAATAATCGTAAAATGACAAAAATACTTGAACAATGACAAAAGTAATTGAAATTCGAAGAAAATTATTGCAAATTAACAAAAGTAGAATAGAAACTTGTGTTGAAAATTTAAATATTCCTAGCAATAATTTAAAGATGTAAAAAAATAATTGAAACAGTAAGAAAATAATTGATAAATGACAGAAGGAAATGAAAACTTGTGTTAAAAGTTAAAATATTTATGATAATAATTTTAAAACTAATAAAAATAATTGATATTTGAAAAATTTAAATTAAAAATCGCAAAGATTAGTACGTATAGGTTAATTTCATGCAAAAACTTAAAATAAACAACCGTCATTCGTTTTCTTTAAAAAAAATTGAGAAAAACCGTATGTTTAAGAGTTCCTGAAAACACGGAATTCTTACTTTAAGAATTATTCTTGGCACGTATTTAGGAATAAAATATTCTTATATTAAGGATATAATATTTCTAAAATAATAAGAATATTCTTAAATTAAGAAGCATATTCTTAAGGACATAAGAAAATAGTCTTAATATAAGAATATGCTTCTTACTTTAAAAGTGTGCTCCTTCTATTCAGAATATTTTTTTATTTTGAGAATATTATATCCATAATCCATATATCCATAAGTTTGTTATACTTACATATCGTTGATACCTTCGTTTTAGGTGGTCATTCTTGAACAGTTTGGTAATTTTTAAAATACTAACGCTCATATAAAAAAGTGAACCATTAAGCAAATTTCAACAACAAATATTCACAAACACTAAAGCACTATAAAGAATGTAAAGCGCATATAATTTCACAAGTACCACCGATATTCACCGTTTGGCGTACGGATGCAAACTGTCATCCTTTTTCTTAAAAAGGACTAAAAAATGAGAAGGGATAAGTAGTAACAGTAGTTCCTAAAATCTTTACTAATGGCTCCACTCAATTTTCGGGCTGACAGTTTAGGAGTTTGAACTACTGTTACTACTTATCCCTTCTCATTTTTTAGTCCTTTTTAAGCAAAAGGATGACAGTTTGCATCCGTACGCCAAACGGTGAATATCTAGACGGAGAGCTGGCTACATAAAAATGACATGTATAAGGTACATGGAAGATGAATGTATTAATAGGTTGCAATTGAGTTCCTGAATTCAAAAAGTCATGTCTGCCTGCGTGGTCAGGAAGATTAAAGTCGCGGCGGACGGTCAAAGATGATAAATCTGATAAGAAAAAAAAGTGATAAGACTCAAGGATAAAAATTATAGAAATGTAAAGTATTTTTTATTAGAAAACGTGTAATATAATTGGCAGACAATTTTCTGGAAGAAAAAGGCCTGGCAGACAACGTCAAAGGTGCGTTATTTTTAATAAAAAAAAATGATAAGACTCAAGACTGAAAATTGTTGGAAATAATTGGTAAGCTTGTAACAAAGCCATATGTCAATTGGCAGACAAAAATTCGGAAGATAACATTGTGGCAGACAACGATAAAGAGCGCCATTTCCATACGTTTTCATACATTCACGCCTGGGGCCTGAAATATTTATTTTGCAAATAACTCGCAAACTATGGCTTTTATGCAAAAAATTCTATAATACAATCTTGTAGAGCACATTATTATCTACAATATTTATAACATTCATTTTTTAATGAAATTAATATTTTTTATATTACATAGCAAAATGTGACCAATCGGAGGGGTGGAAAACCACATTTTCGCAATTGTAGTAAGTTCTGTCTAATATATGAAAAATTTTCCTAAATAAAAAATATGGAGAATAAAAAAATAAACAACTTTGAGTTTACATCTTTTTTTACACAGTTATTAGGTGAACCTATGAAACGTTAGAAAGTGCGCAAATACCGGGTGCATATTGGTGTCAGGCAACGTCAAAAATGCATTTTATTTACTGAAAAAACTGATAAAACTCATGACTAAAAATTATTGGAAATAATTAGTGTGCTCTTAACAAATCTATAAGTCAATTGGCAGACAAAAATTCCGAAGATTACATCATGGCAGACAACGATAAAGAGCGCCATTTCCATACGTTTTCATATATCCACGCCTAGGGCGTAAACTATTTATTTTGCAAATAACTCGCAACCTATGGCTTTTTTACAAAAACTCTAAGAATATGATCTTGTAGAACACATTACTATTTACAATATTTATAACAAACATTTTACAATAAAATTAATATTTTTCATATTACATTGCAAAATGTGTCAAAACGGGGGATAGAAAGACATATTTTCGCAATTATGTTGAGTTCTGTGCAATATATGAAAATTTTTTATGAATACAAGATATAGAGAATAAGAAGAGAAACAACTTTAAATTTAACTTTTTTTTCGTACAGTAATTAGGTGAACCTAGGGAACGCTGCAAAGTATACGCAAATACCGGGTGTACAATATTTACGTCCATATCTGCACCTTGTACCATGCGTAAACTTGTCAGCTTGCAATGCATTGAAAAGCCACTTTCTTAATCTAAATTAGTGGTTTTCCACTAATGAATTAGCGAAAAATCGGTCACTATTAAATAGTGAATATTTCACTAATGTTTAGTAGAAAATTACAAATTTATAGTGGAAAACTATTAATTTGATAGTGAGATTTCTACTAATTAAAACAGTGAAATTCACTATTAATACTGAATAACCATTTTTTAATAATTAATAGTGGAAAACTACTAATCAGTAGTTTTCTACTAAACATTAGTGAAATATTCACTATTTAATAGTGACCGATTTTTCTAGAATTCAATAGTGAAAAACCACTAATTCAGATTTAGAGAGCAGTTTTAGAAAAAATCATTATTAGCACATGGTCAATTTTTTTTATATAAAGTGAATTCTCTAATGAGCTGAAACTTTATTTTTAAACCTTTAAAATTTTTAAAATTTTTAAAATTTTTCCGTCAGTTTAAAGAAAGTGGTAATTTTTTTTTTGCAAATAACTAACAAAATATGGTTTTTAAGCAGAAAATTGTAGAATATTATCTTGTAGAGCATATTATAATCTACAGTATTTATGACATACATTTTTTAATGAAATTGATTTTTTTTATTACATTGCAAAAGGACACAAAATATGCGGAAAATGTTCCTAAACAAAAGATAAGAAGAACTCGCAATCTATGGCTTTTGCGCAAAAAATTATAGAGATAATTAATCAATGTTTTTGAAATTTAAGCCTATAATAATAATTTTTCTATGAAGAAGCAAAATTATAATTAAAATGTTAAAACATATAAATATATTTCTCGAAGATGGAGATCAAAAAATACCTTAATCATTTTTTTTAATGTACTGTTGATATGAAGTGCCAAAAGATATGGGCTATTCTATTTCAAACCGTTCTACTAGCAAAAGACTATCGCGTGAAAAGGATTTTTTAAATCGGTTCAATTTGATCAAAACTAAATGAAAAATAAAATGTAATAGGCGAATTTGAAAGGGAATTTATCAAGCTTTAAAATGATACTAAAATAATGTTTTAAATTTCTATTTTTTACTATGTAAATTCGTAAAAATTTTGTTGTTGAATTTATTATTGAACATTAAAATTTTATTTTCGATTTATTAATTACAAATATGATACAGATAAGTTTCTAAAGGTAGTCTTTGGTACACATATACAATTTATTTTATTTGAAAACAGTTTCAAATAAAATTGATTTTTTAAACGTTATATATATAAACGTTATATTATATAAGCAAATTTTTAAAGATACTGCATTTCTTCAAATTTCAGAGTTACATCAGTACTGTACCAGTAATGGAAACCATTTGCGCCAGTACTGTCAAACCAGCACTGGAAAATGTTATTATCCAAAGGATACGCCAACCTTGGTACCAATGCTGAGGCGCCATTACTGTAACAATACTGATCAGTACTGGGTCATTACTACGCCAGTAGTCAATTTCTTATTGAGTAAAGAGCGTCTTCTTCTGTACCACTATTTGTATCAGATTCAATGTCCTCCATATCTTCTTCGCTGTCGCCGTCGCATTCAATATCATCCTCAGAATTAATTTCATTGAAGTCTTCTGAAAAATGAACAAATATTAGGGGTTTGAAAAATAATTGTAAGAAAAAATAAAATTGTCAGTGTATTCTAAATATTTGTACCTTCTGCATCTTCTTGATCGATAATAACATCTTTAACAGTGGATGGTAATTGCGGTCCATCAAACCATTGAAACTCATATTTCGAATTGATCTTTATCCATCCAAAGTCTTCTGGTGCCAAAGTAGTTGGGATTATTCTGTGAGCATGACTCCATAATCTGGCGATGTACATGGATCTTAAAAAATGCGGTCTTAGTTCAGCCTGACAAGGAGGTATTGATGAAGCGTCAAAATTTTGAAGTTTCTTCTTTTGAAATGATTCGTTGACATCATTAACTTTGTAATTTTTGAGAAATAGCGAAAAGCGTACATTATTTACGAAATCAAGGGACTTTGACGCATACAATAAGCAAACAAACTTTTCAATATTTACAAACACATTTTCTCTATCACAATCTTCATTACCTAATTCAGCAAATGTTGTTTGGAATTGTTTGCTATTTTTTAACAATTTTAAAGGACGCATCTTTCCTTTTCTAAAAAAAGCAGGATTATAATCACACCCAGTTATAGCATGAAACCCTGCTAACGATTTACAAAACAATTCGCCATATTCTTTAAACAATGCTGACACATCAATTATGCGAAGCCTACTTAATATGCCCGTTTCAATCCAAACTTTACAATTATCATTTAGCTTGTTCATGTTAGCTAACATTATGATTAGTATGTCTGTGTCAGAAGATTTGATTAAAATATTTGATTTTTCCCGAACATTGCAAGCATGAAAAACTATTTTCGTATCAGCTTCTTCATGAGTTTCCAAATTGTAGATATCGTTGATCGAAAATAAAACCGTCTCTTCAGCAACTGTATACTGGTAACATTGATCGAAATTAAGCAAGACAGTTTTATTTCGAAGAAATGGTATCATTTCTGTATTTTGCCAGTGTAAAATTAAAAAACGTATAAGAGCCTCTTTGAAAGAACTGTTTCTAAGCTCCTTGATGAAATCTGCCGGTCTCGTCTAATCGGGTCCAGAAATTATGTACATACGCTCATTACAACCACCGCTACGGAGAGATCTTTCATAATCTTTTATTGAAGGTGTGAAGTATCTATCAAAAATAATGTGTATTTCTCGAGCTTTATTATGTGTAACCATGGAAAGAATTTTCTTTGATAAAGATCCAAAAGTTTTTGGTATGTCTTTCATACAATGAATTAGATAAAAGCCGTCTATCAAACAAATATCTGTGTGTGTCGGAGCTATACTTTCTACATCTTTTTCTAAAAGTTTGAGCAAAACAGATTTATCTGTCTTATATATTGAACCATCTAAATGACACAAAGACATCGGAACAGGTGTTAAAGGGAAAGTAAGAATTTTTTCTATGTCTGCATTTTCATTCATTGAAATTGCCAACATGCGTCCAAATAAATCGCGCTGTAACCTTACTTCTTGAACTTTATTGTTAATTTTAATGCTTTTTTTTGCGGTGGAAGTAGCGAAATTATGTATTTTATTTTGCTTGATAGTTTGCTCAAATCTATTGGAAGATTCTGCGCATTCAGAAATAAATGTTTCTCTTAATAAATTGCCCTTTTTCTCTACGTCTAATAAGAAATTACAAACTTCTTCAGAAGCTGCTCGTCCTGTGCCAATGTTGTACAAATAGTCAGATTCCATATTGTGACTGTCAAAGGGATTGAAATTTTGTTCCAATAAATGAATGAAATTTTGCAACTGAGTGGAATCTTTTTGAATTTGATGCTTTTCTAAATCTCCTGTAATATCTTGTGCTCTTTTTAAATTGGTTTCCTCATACGTATGCGTTATTACTGTTGAGCGTACGCTTTGACTTTTACACCATCTTTGACGAGCACTAATCGAATTCGTAAAGTGCGTAATTCCAGTTAATCTTCTAGCAGCATCCGCATTGATTGTTTGTTCTAATGTCAAATCAACAGGACTTTTAGAAAATGGTTTTTCTGTTCTTTTGACACCGAAAAAGCCATTTCTAAATTCCATTTCTAGGTTCGGATGTGTTTCATGAACTTTCAATAAATTATCATGATATTTTGTCAACCACCGCGAATAATTTCCTTGATTAAATAAAAAAAATAAATTGATCATTTTTGGAATGATTTCTTTAAAAAGGTCAAAATCACCAATACGGATGCTGCGTGTAAACATTAGATAATAGTTGACAAAATTTATGTACATAACGTAATACTGCGTAGTTTTACCAAAGTCGCCATTAAGAGCTTTTTCTTTATAATCTAAAAACTTTGTCAACAATTGATCTAGATTCTGATTGGACACTTTTGGAACCGAAATTTTAGTCCACTGAAATTCTTCGATAACTTCAAGTAAATCTACTTCCATAGAGATATTTTCTTCTAGTAAAAAACTCTTAAACAACAACATTTGCAAACCTAAAGACACTAAGGGATGTAATCGCTTGCATCGATTAAAATGTTTCCCACTGATAAATCCATTAACTGATCCAGACGCTAACAATCCACTTTCAACCATAATATAAGTGAGCCCGCACTCATCTATAAATTTACCTACAGCTTTAAAATATGCCATCATTATGTGAAATGCACCAAGATGAATAAAAAGTTTTTTAAATTGTGGATTGTCAGTTGATTGTATTTTAAATGCAATTTTGGCAATTGCCAAATCGTATGTCACTTGAATATATTCCTGCTTCAACTCTTCCATAATTTTAAGACGCATTGTTTCTATTACTACGGAAATATCAGTCGGTGAGGCATTGATTGGTGCAAGGTACGACACTTTTTGTTTAACTGATTCATCTAAGACGATTTTACTATTAAACCCAACCCACATTGGTGTGTTGGCAATTTTAAAATAATGAGACAAAACCCACATCATATCTAATTTTTCATAACAATTGTATTTGCTATTATTGTCAGTTCGCAGTTCGCTGTCAATTGGCAATAATTTTTCGATCATTTTCGGTTTTTTTACATAAGGAATCAATTCTGGAAGAATAGCTTCAAATGTCCGTCTTCTTTTTGCAGGAGGTTCCTTTACAATGGAATCCGTAACACATTCATTTACATCGTAATTAATATCATCACTAACATTTTGGTAAATTATACCAACTGTATCGTGTAAAGTATCTTTACCACTACAAGTTTCGACAAAACGATCGTAATTGTCGAAAGCTAATCCTGTACAATGATTAGGCGATAATTTAACATCTTCGGGGCAAATAACCGATTTAGCACAAGAGGAACATGTTGCTTCGGTTTCTAATTCTTCGATGGTGTTGTAACTGCAACAGTGTCCGTATTTGTTTATTATATCAATTATTTTCCTACTACTTGTAAGACTTTTTAGTGTCATTCCAAGTGTAATCTGCTTAGAAGTTTTAATTTTTCCATGATGCACTGCATAAATAAGATCTTGAACGATTGAATTAACTTTAAGAGTGCAGTTACAACTTTTCACTGTTCTTGGATCATTACCACAAATTATTGATCGGAAAAACTGAGAGACATCAACAGGGATTTCGCATTCTCCTTTGATTAAATCTTGCGCTGTTATGTTATTCGGTAGAGGTTTGGCTGTAATGGATAACAGTTTTTTCCTTATTATAAATGCCGCGTGCTCTAATACTTCCATTTCCTCACAATCACTAAAAGTCTTATCCGTAATTACACAACAATCTTTTGGCGCAATAATTTTTTTATTATGCAATGTTATTACTTGTAAATCATCGCCAAATTTGTTCCTGATCTTCTCTAATAAGTATTGGTCTGTTACATTTGATTCATGAGAATAGTTATCCTGCTCACCTAATTGCAACAAAGCATTTTTCGCATATTCGACAAGATACTTTAGTGAGTAGCACTGTCTATTTCCTATTGTATTTAGTGTTAAAAGATAATAAACTTCATCGACGATTGTAGCACGAACCTCTCTTACAACGTGCCACTCTGATTTTTGAGTAAACGGGGCACATGAATGTTTTTTAAAATAATTAAGTTTACACAAATTATGATAATAGATTAAATTTCGCGGTCGACAGTTTTCAATTTTACTTAACATTTTTGTATCATTTTCCAAAGAAGCATTTGCAAAAATTTTTTCGGTCAAAATTCCAGAATTACATGTAGAAAGCTGAATGGGTTTATAGTTCAAGACTTTACGCGATTTCTCACAAAAAAAGCAAAGTTGAATGCTATTTATGTCTTCTTCATTAGAAATCAATTCTGAATTGTTATCAACTATCGCTTCAACATTTTCTAAAACAAGAAATATAATTCGTTAATTTACGACGTTATATTTCAACATCAAGAAAGTTCTACCGTCAATAAGTTCTTTTAGTAATTATGTCGACACTACTACTGAAATAAAAATCAATTTTAATTATTACCTGATGAACTTATAATTTCTTGAGATGATTGTACACCATGATTCCCGTCAGAAGATGATACAGTCAAAATGATCTCGTTGTTAGCTACATAACATATATAATTAATTGATTATTGCTTATTAATTGAAAACAGAAGGTTTCACCTTATATATAAGTCGTGAATTAATAATTAGGCAATAATAATAAAAATTATTTTACCACTTTTTTTGGCCTTATCGTCTTTTTTTTTATTAAATATGCGTTTTTTACATTTTAGGCGTTTCGACGCAACATATTACGTCCTCTTCAGAAACTATAAGAAACTATAAACAATCTAAAACATTATATTCAGAGGACGTAATATGTTGCGTTAACAATCCAAAAACTGCTGTCTTCTAAGTGTCTATTCTTTTAAGACACAAGACATTAAGAAAGCGTCTTCCGGTTCTTTCAAGCTATTTCATTGGTTAAGAATTTTGAAAGATGCTTTCTCATTGGTTTAAAATTCAGACACTCTAAAACGTCTTAAAAGTGAGGACTAAAATGTCTCAAAATAAGACACTTGTTTTTACAGAGAAAACGCGTACAATTTAAAAAAAAACGCATATTTAATAAAAAAAAGTCGTTTAGGCCAAAAAAAGAGGTCAAATTATTATTATTATTACCTGATTATTGCTTATTAATAATGTACTCAGCATTTCCCAATGGGAAATTGACGACTGGCAAAAAGGGGGGCCAATCTTGCTTGCCAATGATTGAAATCCGGGCCAATATTGGCATCCAGTATTTAAGGCTTGGCATGATAACGATGTTGCCAAGACTTGTCATATGAATAATGGCCCAATATTGGACCAATAGTAAAAATAATTTTTAGTCTCATTTTCATTCTTACCTTTTTTTTAGCACTTACGGTTTAGACCCCAACATTAATTGATTAATAATAACTACTATTAATTTTAGTATTATAGTTTGTATCCATCAAAAATCAATTTTTTTATTTTATTTTTATTGTCTACATTGCCTCAAGAGTATAATTCCCAAATTTCAGATTAAAATTCGAAGAAACGACAAAGTTATAGACAAAATAAGAACAAAATTCATACACAAAACTTTAAACGCGTTTTTCTCGAAAGTATATTTTTTAAACTAACGGACAACATAATTCGAGTTCTTTTTATTCAATTTTAAAAAACTTTAGATCAATTTCTTCGTTACGAAACCCTTCAGCCACCCCCCCCCCCCCCTAAATCCAATTGTCTACTTCTTTTACGACTCAAAAATGTTTAAAAAATACCCATTTTTTGTGATTTTTGTTTAAAATTGGCGCCATATTTTTTTTAAATATTTTTTATCAGGGTTAGGATGGATGCCTAACCTAAAAAGTGATGAAAGAAAGGAAGAATGGAAATAAGACTAAAATGTTTTTTTACTATTGGTCTAATATTGGCCCATTAGTCATATGCCAAGTCTTGGCAACATCGTTATCATGCTTATTATTTAACCAATATAATTGGGCCAATACTGCTACCATTTATTAGCCAGGCTAAAATATTGGCAGCCGATATTGGGCCAAGTCTCGCGCCAATAGTCAGTAATGGCAATTTCCCATTGGGTTAAGATATCAAAGAAATAGAAGTTTCTGCTTTAAAAAATGAATATAGGTTTGTTTAATGTTAGGAAACGGTATGAATAAAAAGCAATTATAATTATTATACCTTCTAAACTCGCATCTTTTTGAGACGATGGTGCACCTTTATTCTCAGAAGTTGAGATAGTCAAAATTGGCTCGTTATTAACTATATGCAACAAAAAATAAATTGATTTTTATTTATGTACCACGCAGTCAAATGTAATGAAAAAATACGAAGAGCAGAGCTCTGATCGACTTTAAGACTAAAAAAAAGTCGCTTTAGTCTCATAAAATCACAAAAAAAGTCGCATGAAATCATTAAAAATTAATTTCTGTGGAAGTCATTTGTTAACTTTTTATATTTTTATAGAAAATAAATGTGTTAACTATACACGAAAAGGTAAAAAAACATAAACTATAATTATACTTATTTTTTTAATGCGCCAGACTATTTTATTTGAACCAAAGTCGTTGCGGACCAATTTTTAAAAATTTTAAACTTTTAGAAATGATTCTATATGATTAGAGTATGAAGTACAGAAAAATGTCACTTTTTTACTCACGTCACGTTGACTAAGTTGATCTCTAACTTTTTTAAAAATAATTATAATAATACAAATTCAACTTTTTCTGATAAATTTAAAAAGATAGAAACATGTCGAGCTGAGTTTTTAATTTTATACAAAAAAAAATTAAAAAAGATGTAGCTGTTTTATTCATTGTGACGGACGGACGAAAATTGATAGGCTATTGTGGAAATGACTAATTATTGAATTTATTATTCTTACACTGAAAAAAATATATTAAACTTAAAGATATAAAATAATAGAAAAAATATGGTTTCAAAGTTCGACTGTCAAATAATCTAATTTTGCGATTTTTAACCGTTATTTGTGAGAAAATGGAATTAGTAAAAAAATTTTAACTTACCCAGTATAAAGCAAGTGAGATTAACTTTCAAATTTTCTTAGCACTTTTTAAATGTTTACTTTAAGTTATGAGAAATAATAAATTCAAAACATGATTTTTTTTATTTTTGTGAACTTTATGATCTAATATTTTGGTTTACAAAAAATATAAAAATTTGAATCCTTTAAAATATTCATGTCAAGCCTAAATCTACTCACAATGAAATTTCATGTTGCTCCTGTATTTAGTTTTTCAACTAGTAAAGTTTAAAAATTGTAATAAATTTTTAGGTTAAAACAATACTTAATTACATAAGTTGAAGGTGGTTTTTTTTATCTTTCTAATTCAGGAACAACTTGAAAATTTTAGTATAAGTAGATGTAGGCTTGATTTGAATATTTTAAAGGTATCAAATTTGTATATTTTTCGTAAACCAAGATATTAGGACGTAAAGTTCGCAAAAATAAAAGATTCGTGTTTTGAATTTAATAAATTAAAACTTATTTTATCAATTCCATTTTCTTTAAAATAACGGATAAAAATCGCAAAATTAGGTTATTTGACAGTCCAATTACGAAACCATGTTTTATCTATTATTTTATATCTTTAAGTGATATATACATATATACTTTAAGTGATATACTTAAAATCATATGATATTAGGCCACATTGTTATTGATTTTATTAAATACACTTCGCAAAGAATTAATTAGCTTCGCTAGTTTATTATTCAAAAAAACTCCAATGTGTATAAACATAAAAAAAGACATTTTAACATAATTATTTTCCATTTCATGCTCTAGAAACTTAACAGAATCATTTCTAAAAGTTTCAAATTTTTTAAAAATTGGTCTGCAACGACTTTGGTTGAAATAAAACGGCCAGAGTAAGATAACAAAATAATTAAATGGATACTCCTTGTTCAATATTGAATCTCATAATTTAGTTTTGTAAATTATTATTTCATACATATTTTGTAATTTTCTTAAATTTTTTTCTTGAGCTTAAGACACGTTTTTTAAAAATAAGTGTGATAACCAACAGCTCCAACTTTTAATCTAAATTTGCCAAAAACCTAATGAAATGATGAAAAGTCGTTCACAAATTGAATTAGTAAAAATTTCTAAACTCGTTGGAGGGGGGGTCTTCAGCCGCTCCTTCTCATAAAATAATTTTTTCTACTTTTCTTAAAATTTAAGCCAAAAAGTACTAAAAAAATCTTAAAAATGTCGCAAAAGTCGCATTTTATCCGAAAAAAAGTCGAAAAGTCGTATTTTATTCGAAAAAGATTGAAAAAAGTAACAAAAAAGTCAAAAAATCGCTCAATCCGAGTCTTGAAAGAGTCTTATTTTAAATTAAGTACAGACTGTAAAAAAGAATCTTAGTTTAAAACATGTCTTAAAATCAGCAAGCCCTGCTATATAAATGTTTATGTGAAAAGTACTATCTTAATCCAGTTGCATTTGCAATAATTATAAATTCATTAATACTTCACATTATTATGCGAATTTAAAGTATCTAATTTTTTTTGTCACAGTTTAAAGCAAAAAAAGAATCTGTAAAATCTTAAAAGTGTCTTAAAAGTGTTGTGTCTTAAACTAAGATAAGTTTTTTGTCCGAAAATAAGACTTTCTTTTTACAGTAGCAGTCTTATGTAATTATTAAAAGAGAAATTGAAAATATTATACCTTCTAAACTTGTGATTTCTTGAGTATCATCAGAAGATGAGACATTTTCAGTTGGCACGTTATTACCTATATATAACAAAAAAAATTGACTATTATTTATCAATAATAATAAACCCGGTAGCCAAAATTAACGAAAATTATGATTTTAAACTGAATACAGATTTATGCAATTATAGTAAAAAAGAATGTACAATTATTATACCTGCTGAACTTGTGTTAAAACTTGGGTTAAAAGTTGTTCGTAAAAGCATTTAATGAATAAAACTGTTTATTATTTATTTTATTATTATTATTATCTTATTATTATATTATTAATGTATGAAAACACTAATATTCGTGATGCTACTTACCAAGGTCATGCTGCAGTATTGTATTTACGGACTGCTGTGACTTCTGTAGTTCACTAAATTTTTTAAAATAATTACTTTTTATAGCAGTGAAATTTTTGTAGCAATCATAATGGTAGACGTTGATTTCATCTGGAGTTGTTGGTAAGATAATTTCACTGTACTTTAGTTTGTAAGCTGCACGAATTTTTAAAATCTCACTACATTTTTCTAAATTTTTATTATTGAAAAATATGATTTTAGAGTCACAATTTTTTACACAAAAAACGCACTTCGGCTCCAACGTCATTTTACAAATTATTAACTGACATTTGAAATTATGAATAGTACATAAACATTATTAAAGTAACGCAAAAAAAACAAATTTGGCAGAGAATAACTTCGACACCTTTTCAGCTTCGAAACTTGGAGGCAACTAAACGACATCCTCGACAATTGAAATACTATTAACTACCTTGTTACTCTTTGGATCTTTTGTCTACCGTCATTTGGACAGACAGGTGCATAAGCAGTTTTCATACCTGCGTTGAACTACCGAAATTGCTTAAAGAGAATCTCAGAAACTGCGATTATTTCAAAACTTGTATAAAATGTTTGAATAATTATAATACGTACAATTTTTAATTTAAATTTAAAATTTTAATCTCTATAGACAATTCACATTAGATAAAAAAAATTGTCCATGTGCTAATAATGACTTTTTGTAAAACTGGCTTTCCAATGCATTGCAAGCTGACAAGTTTACGCATGGTACAAGGTGCAGATATGGACGTAAATATTGTACACCCGGTATTTGCGTATACTTTGCAGCGTTCCCTAGGTTCACCTAATTACTGTACGAAAAAAAAGTTAAATTTAAAGTTGTTTCTCTTCTTATTCTCTATATCTTGTATTCATAAAAAATTTTCATATATTGCACAGAACTCAACATAATTGCGAAAATATGTCTTTCTATCCCCCGTTTTGACACATTTTGCAATGTAATATGAAAAATATTAATTTTATTGTAAAATGTTTGTTATAAATATTGTAAATAGTAATGTGTTCTACAAGATCATATTCTTAGAGTTTTTGTAAAAAAGCCATAGGTTGCGAGTTATTTGCAAAATAAATAGTTTACGCCCTAGGCGTGGATATATGAAAACGTATGGAAATGGCGCTCTTTATCGTTGTCTGCCATGATGTAATCTTCGGAATTTTTGTCTGCCAATTGACTTATAGATTTGTTAAGAGCACACTAATTATTTCCAATAATTTTTAGTCATGAGTTTTATCAGTTTTTTCAGTAAATAAAATGCATTTTTGACGTTGCCTGACACCAATATGCACCCGGTATTTGCGCACTTTCTAACGTTTCATAGGTTCACCTAATAACTGTGTAAAAAAAGATGTAAACTCAAAGTTGTTTATTTTTTTATTCTCCATATTTTTTATTTAGGAAAATTTTTCATATATTAGACAGAACTTACTACAATTGCGAAAATGTGGTTTTCCACCCCTCCGATTGGTCACATTTTGCTATGTAATATAAAAAATATTAATTTCATTAAAAAATGAATGTTATAAATATTGTAGATAATAATGTGCTCTACAAGATTGTATTATAGAATTTTTTGCATAAAAGCCATAGTTTGCGAGTTATTTGCAAAATAAATATTTCAGGCCCCAGGCGTGAATGTATGAAAACGTATGGAAATGGCGCTCTTTATCGTTGTCTGCCACAATGTTATCTTCCGAATTTTTGTCTGCCAATTGACATATGGCTTTGTTACAAGCTTACCAATTATTTCCAACAATTTTCAGTCTTGAGTCTTATCATTTTTTTTTATTAAAAATAACGCACCTTTGACGTTGTCTGCCAGGCCTTTTTCTTCCAGAAAATTGTCTGCCAATTATATTACACGTTTTCTAATAAAAAATACTTTACATTTCTATAATTTTTATCCTTGAGTCTTATCACTTTTTTTTCTTATCAGATTTATCATCTTTGACCGTCCGCCGCGACTTTAATCTTCCTGACCACGCAGGCAGACATGACTTTTTGAATTCAGGAACTCAATTGCAACCTATTAATACATTCATCTTCCATGTACCTTATACATGTCATTTTTATGTAGCCAGCTCTCCGTCTAGATATTCACCGTTTGGCGTACGGATGCAAACTGTCATCCTTTTGCTTAAAAAGGACTAAAAAATGAGAAGGGATAAGTAGTAACAGTAGTTCAAACTCCTAAACTGTCAGCCCGAAAATTGAGTGGAGCCATTAGTAAAGATTTTAGAAACTACTGTTACTACTTATCCCTTCTCATTTTTTAGTCCTTTTTAAGAAAAAGGATGACAGTTTGCATCCGTACGCCAAACGGTGAATATCGGTGGTACTTGTGAAATTATATGCGCTTTACATTCTTTATAGTGCTTTAGTGTTTGTGAATATTTGTTGTTGAAATTTGCTTAATGGTTCACTTTTTTATATGAGCGTTAGTATTTTAAAAATTACCAAACTGTTCAAGAATGACCACCTAAAACGAAGGTATCAACGATATGTAAGTATAACAAACTTATGGATATATGGATTATGGATATAATATTCTCAAAATAAAAAAATATTCTGAATAGAAGGAGCACACTTTTAAAGTAAGAAGCATATTCTTATATTAAGACTATTTTCTTATGTCCTTAAGAATATGCTTCTTAATTTAAGAATATTCTTATTATTTTAGAAATATTATATCCTTAATATAAGAATATTTTATTCCTAAATACGTGCCAAGAATAATTCTTAAAGTAAGAATTCCGTGTTTTCAGGAACTCTTAAACATACGGTTTTTCTCAATTTTTTTTAAAGAAAACGAATGACGGTTGTTTATTTTAAGTTTTTGCATGAAATTAACCTATACGTACTAATCTTTGCGATTTTTAATTTAAATTTTTCAAATATCAATTATTTTTATTAGTTTTAAAATTATTATCATAAATATTTTAACTTTTAACACAAGTTTTCATTTCCTTCTGTCATTTATCAATTATTTTCTTACTGTTTCAATTATTTTTTTACATCTTTAAATTATTGCTAGGAATATTTAAATTTTCAACACAAGTTTCTATTCTACTTTTGTTAATTTGCAATAATTTTCTTCGAATTTCAATTACTTTTGTCATTGTTCAAGTATTTTTGTCATTTTACGATTATTTTCGACATACTTCTACTATTTTTTCAATTTTAGAATTATTTTCAACAAATTTCAATTATTTTCTTCAAACTTCGATTATTCTCTATAAATTTTTTATCTATACATCAGCTTTCAATTATTTATATCATTATTCAAATAATTTCTTGAACTTTCAATTATTTTCCTCAAAATTCTAATATTTTTTTTCAACTTTTCAATTATTGTCTATAAATTTTTAATTTTTACACTAATTTTCAATTATTTATGTCATTATTCAATTATTTTCTTAATATTTAAATTGTTTCGTCAAGTTTTCAAGTAGTGTCTTCAAATATTTAATTTTTTAAACCAGTCATCAATTATTTTTGTCATTTCTAAATTATTTTTTCAAATTACAATTACTTTGGTCAATATTCAAACAAGTTTGGCATTTTAGAATTATTTTCTTTAAATGTCATTTTCTTTAATCTTTTTATTATTGTCATGAATTTATTAACTTTTGAAGATCAGTTTTTAATTATTTATGTCATTATTCAATCAGTTTCTTCATATTTTAATTATATCGTTAATTTTTCAATTAATTATTTTATACAATTTTTCAATAATAATGTATTAAATTTTCTTTTTTCACTCCATTTTTTAAAATATTTCTCATTATACATTAATTTTTTTCTAAATTTCAGCTATTTTTGTCATTTTTCAACTGTTTTCTACACATATAAATTTTTTTGATGTTTTTAAATTTTTTTTTTAAGTTTTAATTATTATCTTGAAAATTCTATTATTTTTTTTTCAATTTTTTAACTATTGCCTAAGAAGTGTAATTTTTACACCAACTCTTAATTATTTATGGCATTATCTAATTAGTTTTTTTACATTGTAATTATTTCGTCCATATCTCAATTATTGTACGCAAAATTTAAATTTTTAACACCAGTCTCAATCTTTTGTTTCAAATTTCAATTATTTTCTTGCAACTTCAATTATTTTTTGAATTTTTGAATTATATACTTCAAATTCCAATTATTTTATTTTAATTTTTGTCTTCATTTTTTGATTTTTAATCAATTTTTTAAATAGTTTTGTCTTTTACAACTTTTTTTTTTAAATTGAATTATTTTTGTAATTATTTATTTATTTTCTTCATATTCCAATTATTTTTGCGATTTTCAAATTATTTTTTATAAATCTGAGTGGCTTTTTCTGCTGGCGCCCCCCAATTTAATACCAGTAATATCAAAATCATTATTACTTATTTCCTCACTTTTTTCACTTAAAAACTTATTATTTACTCAGTTTTTTAAAAGTCATTTTTTTCACTATTTTCAATCTGCAAGTCCGCTGGCAGCCCTGCTGGTTGGATAAATATTATTTATCGATTTGTTTTATTTATTATTATAGCTTAATTTCTAAAATGGAATAAAAACTAATCGCGCGCTTGCACGCGTTACATTTTGCAAGTAATTAAATAATTAATAATCAATTTGAAAGAAACAAAATCTAAGTAATAAAAATTTTCAAAGTTATTTACTTGTTAACTAAGGTCGTTTAAACAATTTAGAAATGGTTTGTAAATGCATTCTAAACTGTATTATAACTCTAGGCAAAAATTAATTATAATTTCACAAAATGAACGAAATTTAAGTAAAGAAAGCTTTTGAAGTTATTTATTTGTTCAACTAAGATTGTTTATTAAACAAATTAAAATTGTTGGTTAGTAACTAGAACTATTTGAACATAGTTTAAATAAGTTTTGTATATAAAATATATATAATTTACTTTGCATGTAAAGTTTCTTATATAAAAATACCATGAAATCAGTTTCTCAGAAAATAATTTCTTACATTTTTAAAAGTTATTAACATTTTTTTTTTAGTTAATAATAAGTGTCTTGATTTTTTAGTACTTAATAGCGTTATAGTACAGACATTTATGAGTATTTTAAGAAAAATAACATTGAAATTAGTTCATTTTTGAGTTGTTGGCAGATGTTTTCTTTTGCTCTGACAAAAAAAATTGTTGTCAGGGAATTTCGTTGTAAAGTTAGTAAAATGTCAGGGAAATGTCAGGGAAATTGATAAACTGAATCTCGTGTCCACCCTGAATTTGCTTTCATTATTAAACTTCTGGATTTTTTGTAGTTTAGTGTTTTTGAGTGTGAAAAATTTTGCAAAATTATTCAGTATAAATTTTTTTATTTAAGGATATTTGACCCTATGGCATAACCTCAAATTAAAAATTACTTTTTATCATGAAAATAAATTAAAACAAACATTGACCTTAATAAATTTAAAAATTTTTACTAATACAATTTTCAAATATAATTATTTTGGATTAAAATATTTTGTCATTAACGCATTATTTACCACTTTGTATTTTTTCTTCAAATCTAATGAAAAATTGCAATTTTTATCTAATTATGTTAAGCAAAGGCTCATTTTGTTCTTTGGGACAATCGATATAAATCTACTCGCTTCTGTTTAAAGTATATAAAAAGAATTAATCAAAAGGAAAAATTCAAGAGGAGCACTTGTATGGGCGTAAGGCCGAAAAACAAGTTTATAATTAATTTAAAAAAAAAATTATAAATCTACTCTTAAAATTTTATTAATAATGTTTAGTTAAAAAGTAATAAACCAAAAAAATATTATCTTTTATGTTTTGTATATTGTTTCTAAACAATACATTTTTAATGAAATTCTATGATTAGAATTATAGAGAATGTTTCAAAGAATAAAATAAGCCATTATTTCACATAATTGGATAAAAAATGCAATTTTTCATTAGATTTAAAAAAAAACACAAAATATTCAACAATGCGTGATTGGCAAATTATGTTGATCCAAAATAATTTTATTTGAAAATTGTAGAAGTAGACCTTTCTAAATTTGTTAAAAACAATTTTTATCTTACTTTATTTTCATGATAAAAACTAATTTTTAGTTTGTGGAAAGTGGAAGTAAATTTAAATTACCATGAACTACACATAATTTTTATTTAGTGAAAGTTTGTTAAAATATGTGCATTGAGTTCAGGAAAAAAAGATTTCTGTAGGCTTTAACCAATTTGTTTTAGACACTTGGTCCAAAGATATTCAAAAGAAACACATTTATTTTCTCCTATAATACAATACTTATTTTTTCTATTAAGATCCGGAAATTTTTCTTTAAAAACATGTGCAAGCTGTAAACTTAAAACCCTTCAGAGGATTTGAGAGTAAAGCCATAAATGAAAAAATGACAGATTCCACAATATAGCGCCAGGTATCTGAGGGCTGTGGGCCTATAGTCCAGTCACTGTGCCGTGACAAAAGACAAATAAAAGCAAAAATTAGAGCATGACCAATTTTTTTTTTTAATCGATAGGCGATTAATTTGAGTTTTCGACCTCCGAGGGTGGCAAATTTTTTTACAATTTTGAAAAAAGAGGTGAAATTTTTTTTGCAGATAGCTTGCAAACTATGACTTTTTTATTCTCTAAATATGAATTAGTAGTTTTCTACTATGAATTAGTGAAAAGTGAGCTACTATTGAATAGTATGAATTTTACTAATGTTTTAGTAGAAAACTACTAATTTTTAGTAGAAAATTACTAATTTTTGTTAGAAAACTACTAATTAAAATAGTAAAAAAATCTACTTATTTTAAAAGTAAAGTTCCACTATTTCAATTAGTAGTTTTATACTAGAAATTAGTAGTTTCCTACTAAATAATTAGTACTTTTCTACTAAAAAGTTAGTAGTTTTCTACTAAAAATTTAGTCAAATTCGGGGCTCACTTTTCGCTAATTCATAGTAGCAAACTACTAATTTATAGCAGGGTTGTGCACGGAAACGGAACGAAACGAAAAAAAAAGTTTTGTTCCGTTCCGTGCTGCTGACGCGAAACAAAAAGAAAATTAGGTATAATAATGAAATAATTAACAATTACATATGTACAAGTGCTCTTTTGAAATTATATATAAGCTCTAGTTTGCTAACTTTTTGAAAAAAATAATTTTTTTTTTTTTTGAATTGCGAGACAAAATGAACTAGAATGTAATTTCAAATAGACAATTTAGTTTTTATTGTTTAAACAATCTAAATTAAAAAATTCATAACATCGACATATTAGAACGAAATAAATATATTCTTTTTTTAAATTTCAAGACGAATTAACCAGATTGTCATTGAGAGTAAAAAATTTAGTTTTTACTGTTTAAACAATCTAAATTAACAAATTCATAACATCAACATTTATGAAGAAAACAAATTTGTTATTTTTTTAAATTTCAATATAAATGAACTAATTTATTAATTTAAGTAAATATTTTAGTTTTTACTATTTGAACAATCTAAATTAACAAATTCATAGTACCGACATTTTCGAACAAAATAAATCCATTGTTTTTTTAAATTTTAAGACGAATTAATCAGATTGTAATTTTAAGTAAACAATTTAGTTTTTATTGTTCAAACAATCTGAATTAACAAATTCATAACATCAATATTTATAAAGAAAACAAATTTGTTTTTTTTAGGGTTCCGTACACCTTCGGTGTTTGGCAGAACCCTTATAGCGAGACTCGTGCGTCCGTAGCCAAAAACCATTCCCCCCCCCCCTTAACTTCTAAACTATTTGACCTAGAGGGCTGAAATTTGGTACACTTATGTATTTTCACGTGTAGATTGCACGAAAAATATAGAGAACATGATTCAAGGTGATGTTCATATCGTTGTCAAGGAAATAACAACTTCTTTTTGCAAAAATGCATTAAAATGGACCATTCCCCCACCCCCCTTAACTTCTAAACTATTTGACCTAGAGGTCTGAAATTTGGTACACATATGTATTTTCACGTGTATATTACAAGAAAAATATAGAGAACATGATCTGAATTGAGGGCCATAGCGTTGTCAAGGAAAAACTGCAAATTTTCGAAAAAAAGGTTTTTTTTCTCTAACTTTGCCATTATTTGAGCTAGAGGGCTAAAATTTGGTACACTCGTGTATTTTTGCATGCAGATTATGGAAAAATTATGTTTAGAAATAAAATTAAATATTATGAGGTCACAAAAAAAATTCAAAAAATCACCAAAAAGAGGTTTAGACCCCTATGCTAGAGCTCACCCTAATTGTCCTACAGTACCCCTCAAACCAATAAAATTTTTATTTTTATACTCAGAATTTAAAAAAACGATATAAAACGCAATTAAAAATTGTTATCACTTTTTTTCTTCAAAATAATTGGAAAATTATGAAAAAAACAAAAAAAAATTTTAATCTTATACCAGGCTTGATCACGGCTGCCACAGGACCTATAATTAAGACTGTTATAAGCCCTAAAACCCTATAAAAATTTCAGGGCCTCCCCCTAAAAAAAATTCTTGATTTTTATGTTATTTATATGAAATACAAGCCTGTACCCTTAAGCAAAAGTTTCATGTACTTGAAGGTAGAAGTATTTCCATAATTTGTACGTTCTAATTAATTTTCATAATCTGTACATAAAAATATACAAATGTATCAAATTTTAGCCCTGTAGCTTAAATAGTTTCAAAATTATGAGGAAAAAACTTTTTTTTTCGAAAATTTCCCGCGTAACTAAACGCCAATGGCTAAAATCTTGCAAATCATGTCGCAAATCTTGTAAATGTTTAGCAATACTATAAAGACTTCAGCCACACTTTTAAGTATGGCAAAAATCTGCGCAAGCATGGCTAATGTTCATATGCCATAGTCAAGATGCACAATGTTTTAAATAATTTGGGCATCTTTATAATCCTTATTTCTTGATATTTTTACACCACATAGATTGAGAAAAACTTAACAGCTTTAGAATTACATTTTAAATTAAAATTAAAGCTTTCTAATACTGTACTTCTTAAAGGTACAAACAATGGCGGATATCTCTCAAATAATGGCCAGTAATTCAGGTATGTTTTTTATTGCTTTTTCTCCAGTTTTTAACTTAATACTGTTTGTAAAAAATTAGGCCGATGTTACATATTTTTTTGACCAAGAGAAACATAATTTTCTAACACTTTGGTCATAAAAAACCTAATCATTACGCAAATCTGGCAAACAATGGCTAGTAATTTAAGCATTGTTTTTATCGATTTTTCTCAAATTCTTTACTTGATATATTATTATAATTATTAGCCGATATATTATATTTTTTTTAACCAAGATAAACATAATTTTCTAACACTTTGGACATAAGAGAACAAATCATGACGCAAATCTGGCAAACAATGGCCAGAATTTAAGCACCATTTTAATCGTTTTTTCTCAAGTTTTTCATTTGATATAGTTTTGTAATTATTTAACCTATTCTATAAATTTTTTTAATCAAGATAATTAAAATTTTCTAAAACACATTGGACATGGGAATATATATCATGGCGCAAATCTGGCAAACAATGGCTAGTAATTTAAGCATTGTTTTTATCGATTTTTCTCAAATTCTTTACTTGATATATTATTATAATTATTAGCCGATATATTATATTTTTTTTAACCAAGAGAAACATAATTTTCTAACACTTTGGACATAAGAGAACAAATCATGGCGCAAATCTGCCTAACAATGGCCAGTAATTTGAGCATCTTTTTTATCGTTTTTTCTCAAGTTCTTGACTTTATATATATTTATGTAATTATTAGCCGATATAATAAATTTTTTTAACCAAGATAATTAAAATTTTCTAAAACACATTGGACATGAGAATATATATCATGGCGCAAATCTGGCAAACAATGTCCAGTAATTTTAGCACCTTTTTTATCGTCATTTCTTAAGTTCTTCATTTAATCTAGTATTGTAATTATTAGCCGATATAATTTTTTTTAACCAAGAGAAACATAATTTTCTATCACTTTAATCATAAGAAAACTAATCATTACGCAAATCTGGCAAACAATGGCTGGTAATTTAAGCATTGTTTTTATCGATTTTTCTCAAATTCGTAACTTTATATATATTTATGTAATTATTAGCCAATATAATAAATTTTTTTAACCAAAATAAACATAATTTTCTTACACATTGGACATGAGAATATATATCATGGCGCAAATCTGGCAAACAATGTCCAGTAATTTTAGCATCTTTTTTATCGTTTTTTCTTAAGTTCTTCACTTAATCTATTATTGTAATTATAAGCCGATATAATTTTTTTTTAACAAAGAGAAACATAATTTTCTAACACTTTTGACATAAGAGAACAAATCATGGCGCAAATCTGCCTAACAATGGCCAGTAATTGAGGCATGTTTTTTATTGCTTTTTCTCAAGTTTTTCAGTTAATCCAGTTTTGTAATTATTTAACCGATATTTTCTATTTTTTTAACTAAGAGAAACATAATTTTCTGACACTTTGGACATAAGAGAACAAATCATGCCGCAAATCTGTCAAACAATGGCCAGTAATTTGAGCACCTTTTTTGTCGTTTTTTCTCAAGTTTTTTTACTTGATATATATGATTGTAATTATTAGCCATTTAAAAAATTTTTAAACCAAGGAAAAATTAATTTTCCAACACTTTGGACATAAGAATACAAATCATGGCAGGATTCTGGCAAACAATGGCAAGTGATTGAGGCATGTTTTTTTTGGCTTTTTTCAAGTTTTTAACTCGATATAGTTTTCTTATTATTTAACCGACATTATATTTGTTTTTAACCAAAAGAAACATAATTTTCTAACACTTTGGTCATATAAGAGAACTAATCATGGCGCAAATCTGGCAAACAATGGCTAGTAATTTTAGCATCTTTTTTATCGTTTTTTCTTAAGTTCTTCACTTAATCTATTATTGTAATTATAAGCCGATATAATTTTTTTTTAACCAAGAGAAACATAATTTTCTAACACTTTTGACATAAGAGAACAAATCATGGCGCAAATCTGCCTAACAATGGCCAGTAATTGAGGCATGTTTTTTATTGCTTTTTCTCAAGTTTTTCAGTTAATCCAGTTTTGTAATTATTTAACCGATATTTTCTATTTTTTTAACTAAGAGAAACATAATTTTCTGACACTTTGGACATAAGAGAACAAATCATGCCGCAAATCTGTTAAACAATGGCCAGTAATTCGAGCACCTTTTTTATCGATTTTTCTCAAGTTTTTTACTTGATATATTATTGTAATTATTAGCCATTTAAAAAATTTTTAAACCAAGAAAAAATTAATTTTCCAACACTTTGGACATAAGAATACAAATCATGGCGAAATTCTGGCAAACAATGGCAAGTGATTGAGGCATGTTTTTTATTGCTTTTCTTCAAGTTTTTAACTCGATATAGTTTTCTTATTATTTAACCGACATTATATTTGTTTTTAACCAAAAGAAACATAATTTTCTAACACTTTGGTCATATAAGAGAACTAATCATGGCGCAAATCTGGCAAACAATGGCTAGTAATTTGAGAGTTTTTTTAATCGTTTTTTCTCAAGTTTTTCACTTAATATATTATTGTAATTATTAGCCGATAAATTATATTTTTTTAACCAAGAGAAACTTAATTTTTCAACACACTTTGGTCATGAGAATATATATCATGGCGCAAATCAGGCAAACAATGGCCAATAATTGAGGCATGTTGTTTATTGCTTTTTCTCAAGTTTTTTACTTAGTCTAGTTTTGTAATTATTTGACCGAGATTATATTTGTTTTTAATCATAAGAAACATATTTTTTTAACACTTTGAACATAAGAGAACTAATCATGGCACAAATCTGTCAAACAATGGCCAGTAATTCGAGCACCTTTTTTATCGATTTTTCTCAAGTTTTTTACTTGATATATTATTGTAATTATTAGCCGATTTAATAAATTTTTTAAACCAAGGAAAACTTAATTATCCAACACTTTGGACACAAGAATACAAATCATGGCGGAATTCTGGCAAACAATGGCAAGTGATTGAGGCATGTTTTTTATTGCTTTTTTTTCAAGTTTTTGACTCGATATAGTTTTCTTATTATTTAACCGACATTATATTTGTTTTTAACCAAAAGAAACATAATTTTCTAACACTTTGGTCATATAAGAGAACTTATCATGGCGCAAAATCTGGCAAACAATGGCTAGTAATTTAAGAGTTTTTTTAATCGTTTGTCTCAAGTTCTTCACTTAATATATTATTGTAATTATTAGCCGATAAATTATATTTTTTTAACCAAGAGGAACTTAATTTTTCAACACACTTTGGTCATGAGAATATATATCATGGCGCAAATCAGGCAAACAATGGCCAATAATTGAGGCATGTTGTTTATTGCTTTTTCTCAAGTTTTTTACTTAATCTAGTTTTGTAATTATTTGACCGAGATTATATTTGTTTTTAATCAAAAGAAACATATTTTTTTAACACTTTGAACATAAGAGAACTAATCATGGCACAAATCTGTCAAACAATGGCCAGTAATTCGAGCACCTTTTTTATCGATTTTTCTTAAGTTTTTTACTTGATATATTATTGTAATTATTAGCCGATTTAATAAATTTTTTAAACCAAGGAAAACTTAATTATCCAACACTTTGAACACAAGAATACAAATCATGGCGAAATTCTGGCAAACAATGGCAAGTGATTGAGGCATGTTTTTTATTGCTTTTTTCAAGTTTTTAACTCGATATAGTTTTCTTATTATTTAACCGACATTATATTTGTTTTTAACCAAAAGAAACATAATTTTCTAACACTTTGGTCATATAAGAGAACTAATCATGGCGCAAATCTGGCAAACAATGGCTAGTAATTTGAGAGTTTTTTTAATCGTTTTTTCTCAAGTTTTTCACTTAATATATTATTGTAATTATTAGCCGATAAATTATATTTTTTTAACCAAGAGAAACTTAATTTTTCAACACACTTTGGTCATGAGAATATATATCATGGCGCAAATCAGGCAAACAATGGCCAATAATTGAGGCATGTTGTTTATTGCTTTTTCTCAAGTTTTTTACTTAATCTAGTTTTGTAATTATTTGACCGAGATTATATTTGTTTTTAATCAAAAGAAACATATTTTTTTAACACTTTGAACATAAGAGAACTAATCATGGCACAAATCTGTCAAACAATGGCCAGTAATTCGAGCACCTTTTTTATCGATTTTTCTCAAGTTTTTTACTTGATATATTATTGTAATTATTAGCCGATTTAATAAATTTTTTAAACCAAGGAAAACTTAATTATCCAACACTTTGGACACAAGAATACAAATCATGGCGGAATTCTGGCAAACAATGGCAAGTGATTGAGGCATGTTTTTTATTGCTTTTTTTTCAAGTTTTTGACTCGATATAGTTTTCTTATTATTTAACCGACATTATATTTGTTTTTAACCAAAAGAAACATAATTTTCTAACACTTTGGTCATATAAGAGAACTAATCATGGCGCAAATCTGGCAAACAATGGCTAGTAATTTGAGAGTTTTTTTAATCGTTTTTTCTCAAGTTTTTCACTTAATATATTATTGTAATTATTAGCCGATAAATTATATTTTTTTAACCAAGAGAAACTGAATTTTTCAACACACTTTGGTCATGAGAATATATATCATGGCGCAAATCAGGCAAACAATGGCCAATAATTGAGGCATGTTGTTTATTGCTTTTTCTCAAGTTTTTTACTTAGTCTAGTTTTGTAATTATTTGACCGAGATTATATTTGTTTTTAATCATAAGAAACATATTTTTTTAACACTTTGAACATAAGAGAACTAATCATGGCACAAATCTGTCAAACAATGGCCAGTAATTCGAGCACCTTTTTTATCGATTTTTCTCAAGTTTTTTACTTGATATATTATTGTAATTATTAGCCGATTTAATAAATTTTTTAAACCAAGGAAAACTTAATTATCCAACACTTTGGACACAAGAATACAAATCATGGCGGAATTCTGGCAAACAATGACAAGTGATTGAGGCATGTTTTTTATTGCTTTTTTTTCAAGTTTTTGACTCGATATAGTTTTCTTATTATTTAACCGACATTATATTTGTTTTTAACCAAAAGAAACATAATTTTCTAACACTTTGGTCATATAAGAGAACTAATCATGGCGCAAATCTGGCAAACAATGGCTAGTAATTTGAGAGTTTTTTTAATCGTTTTTTCTCAAGTTTTTCACTTAATATATTATTGTAATTATTAGCCGATAAATTATATTTTTTTAACCAAGAGAAACTGAATTTTTCAACACACTTTGGTCATGAGAATATATATCATGGCGCAAATCAGGCAAACAATGGCCAATAATTGAGGCATGTTGTTTATTGCTTTTTCTCAAGTTTTTTACTTAGTCTAGTTTTGTAATTATTTGACCGAGATTATATTTGTTTTTAATCATAAGAAACATATTTTTTTAACACTTTGAACATAAGAGAACTAATCATGGCACAAATCTGTCAAACAATGGCCAGTAATTCGAGCACCTTTTTTATCGATTTTTCTCAAGTTTTTTACTTGATATATTATTGTAATTATTAGCCGATTTAATAAATTTTTTAAACCAAGGAAAACTTAATTATCCAACACTTTGGACACAAGAATACAAATCATGGCGGAATTCTGGCAAACAATGGCAAGTGATTGAGGCATGTTTTTTATTGCTTTTTTTTCAAGTTTTTGACTCGATATAGTTTTCTTATTATTTAACCGACATTATATTTGTTTTTAACCAAAAGAAACATAATTTTCTAACACTTTGGTCATATAAGAGAACTTATCATGGCGCAAAATCTGGCAAACAATGGCTAGTAATTTAAGAGTTTTTTTAATCGTTTGTCTCAAGTTCTTCACTTAATATATTATTGAAATTATTAGCCGATAAATTATATTTTTTTAACCAAGAGAAACTTAATTTTTCAACACACTTTGGTCATGAGAATGTATATCATGGCGCAAATCAGGCAAACAATGGCCAATAATTGAGGCATGTTTTTTATTGCTTTTTCTCAAGTTTTTCACTTAATCTAGGTTTGTAATTATTTAACCAATATTTTATATTTTTTTAACTAAGAGAAACATCATTTTTTGACACTTTGGACATAAAGGAACAAATCATGCCGCAAATCTGTCAAACAATGGCCAGTAATTTAAGCACCTTTTTTACCGTTTTTTTTTAAGTTTTTTACTTGATATAGTTGTCTCATTATTTGAACGAGATTATATTTGTTTTTAATCAAAAGAAACATAATTTTTTAACACTTTGGTCATAAGAGAACTAATCATGGCGCAAATCTGGCAAACAATGGCTAGTAATTTAAGAATTTTTTTTCTCTTTTTTTTTTCAAGTTGTTCACTTACTATATTATTGTAATTATTAGCCGATATATTATATTTTTTTAACCAAGAGAAACTTAATTTTCCAACACACTTTGGTCATGAGAATGTATATCATGGCGCAAATCAGGCAAACAATGGCCAATAATTGAGGCATGTTTTTTATTGCTTTTTCTCAAGTTTTTCACTTAATCTAGTTTTGTAATTATTTAACCGATATTTTCTATTTTTTTAATTAAAAGAAACATAATTTTTTAACACTTTGAACATAAGAGAACTAATCATGGCACAAATCTGTCAAACAATGGCCAGTAATTCGAGCACCTTTTTTATCGATTTTTCTCAAGTTTTTTACTTGATATATTATTGTAATTATTAGCCGATTTAATAAATTTTTTAAACCAAGGAAAACTTAATTATCCAACACTTTGGACACAAGAATACAAATCATGGCGGAATTCTGGCAAACAATGGCAAGTGATTGAGGCATGTTTTTTATTGCTTTTTTTTCAAGTTTTTGACTCGATATAGTTTTCTTATTATTTAACCGACATTATATTTGTTTTTAACCAAAAGAAACATAATTTTCTAACACTTTGGTCATATAAGAGAACTAATCATGGCGCAAATCTGGCAAACAATGGCTAGTAATTTGAGAGTTTTTTTAATCGTTTTTTCTCAAGTTTTTCACTTAATATATTATTGTAATTATTAGCCGATAAATTATATTTTTTTAACCAAGAGAAACTGAATTTTTCAACACACTTTGGTCATGAGAATATATATCATGGCGCAAATCAGGCAAACAATGGCCAATAATTGAGGCATGTTGTTTATTGCTTTTTCTCAAGTTTTTTACTTAGTCTAGTTTTGTAATTATTTGACCGAGATTATATTTGTTTTTAATCATAAGAAACATATTTTTTTAACACTTTGAACATAAGAGAACTAATCATGGCACAAATCTGTCAAACAATGGCCAGTAATTCGAGCACCTTTTTTATCGATTTTTCTCAAGTTTTTTACTTGATATATTATTGTAATTATTAGCCGATTTAATAAATTTTTTAAACCAAGGAAAACTTAATTATCCAACACTTTGGACACAAGAATACAAATCATGGCGGAATTCTGGCAAACAATGGCAAGTGATTGAGGCATGTTTTTTATTGCTTTTTTTTCAAGTTTTTGACTCGATATAGTTTTCTTATTATTTAACCGACATTATATTTGTTTTTAACCAAAAGAAACATAATTTTCTAACACTTTGGTCATATAAGAGAACTTATCATGGCGCAAAATCTGGCAAACAATGGCTAGTAATTTAAGAGTTTTTTTAATCGTTTGTCTCAAGTTCTTCACTTAATATATTATTGTAATTATTAGCCGATAAATTATATTTTTTTAACCAAGAGGAACTTAATTTTTCAACACACTTTGGTCATGAGAATATATATCATGGCGCAAATCAGGCAAACAATGGCCAATAATTGAGGCATGTTGTTTATTGCTTTTTCTCAAGTTTTTTACTTAATCTAGTTTTGTAATTATTTGACCGAGATTATATTTGTTTTTAATCAAAAGAAACATATTTTTTTAACACTTTGAACATAAGAGAACTAATCATGGCACAAATCTGTCAAACAATGGCCAGTAATTCGAGCACCTTTTTTATCGATTTTTCTCAAGTTTTTTACTTGATATATTATTGTAATTATTAGCCGATTTAATAAATTTTTTAAACCAAGGAAAACTTAATTATCCAACACTTTGGACACAAGAATACAAATCATGGCGGAATTCTGGCAAACAATGGCAAGTGATTGAGGCATGTTTTTTATTGCTTTTTTTTCAAGTTTTTGACTCGATATAGTTTTCTTATTATTTAACCGACATTATATTTGTTTTTAACCAAAAGAAACATAATTTTCTAACACTTTGGTCATATAAGAGAACTAATCATGGCGCAAATCTGGCAAACAATGGCTAGTAATTTGAGAGTTTTTTTAATCGTTTTTTCTCAAGTTTTTCACTTAATATATTATTGTAATTATTAGCCGATAAATTATATTTTTTTAACCAAGAGAAACTGAATTTTTCAACACACTTTGGTCATGAGAATATATATCATGGCGCAAATCAGGCAAACAATGGCCAATAATTGAGGCATGTTGTTTATTGCTTTTTCTCAAGTTTTTTACTTAGTCTAGTTTTGTAATTATTTGACCGAGATTATATTTGTTTTTAATCATAAGAAACATATTTTTTTAACACTTTGAACATAAGAGAACTAATCATGGCACAAATCTGTCAAACAATGGCCAGTAATTCGAGCACCTTTTTTATCGATTTTTCTCAAGTTTTTTACTTGATATATTATTGTAATTATTAGCCGATTTAATAAATTTTTTAAACCAAGGAAAACTTAATTATCCAACACTTTGGACACAAGAATACAAATCATGGCGGAATTCTGGCAAACAATGGCAAGTGATTGAGGCATGTTTTTTATTGCTTTTTTTTCAAGTTTTTGACTCGATATAGTTTTCTTATTATTTAACCGACATTATATTTGTTTTTAACCAAAAGAAACATAATTTTCTAACACTTTGGTCATATAAGAGAACTTATCATGGCGCAAAATCTGGCAAACAATGGCTAGTAATTTAAGAGTTTTTTTAATCGTTTGTCTCAAGTTCTTCACTTAATATATTATTGAAATTATTAGCCGATAAATTATATTTTTTTAACCAAGAGAAACTTAATTTTTCAACACACTTTGGTCATGAGAATGTATATCATGGCGCAAATCAGGCAAACAATGGCCAATAATTGAGGCATGTTTTTTATTGCTTTTTCTCAAGTTTTTCACTTAATCTAGGTTTGTAATTATTTAACCAATATTTTATATTTTTTTAACTAAGAGAAACATCATTTTTTGACACTTTGGACATAAAGGAACAAATCATGCCGCAAATCTGTCAAACAATGGCCAGTAATTTAAGCACCTTTTTTACCGTTTTTTTTTAAGTTTTTTACTTGATATAGTTGTCTCATTATTTGAACGAGATTATATTTGTTTTTAATCAAAAGAAACATAATTTTTTAACACTTTGGTCATAAGAGAACTAATCATGGCGCAAATCTGGCAAACAATGGCTAGTAATTTAAGAATTTTTTTTCTCTTTTTTTTTTCAAGTTGTTCACTTACTATATTATTGTAATTATTAGCCGATATATTATATTTTTTTAACCAAGAGAAACTTAATTTTCCAACACACTTTGGTCATGAGAATGTATATCATGGCGCAAATCAGGCAAACAATGGCCAATAATTGAGGCATGTTTTTTATTGCTTTTTCTCAAGTTTTTCACTTAATCTAGTTTTGTAATTATTTAACCGATATTTTCTATTTTTTTAATTAAAAGAAACATAATTTTTTAACACTTTGGTCATAAGAGAACTATTTATGGCACAAATCTGTCAAACAATGGCCAGTAATTTAAGCACCTTTTTTATCGATTTTTCTCAAGTTTTTTACTTGATATATTATTGTAATTATTAGCCGATTTAATAAATTTTTTAAACCAAGAAAAAATTAATTATCCAACACTTTGGACACAAGAATACAAATCTTGGCGGAATTCTGGCAAACAATGTCAAGTAATGGAGGCATGTTTTTTATTGCTTTTTTTTCAAGTTTTTAACTCGATATAGTTTTCTTATTATTTAACCGACATTATATTTGTTTTTAACCAAAAGAAACATAATTTTCTAACACTTTGGTCATATACGAGAACTAATCATGGCGCAAATCTGTCAAACAATGGCTAGTAATTCGAGCACCTTTTTTATCGATTTTTCTTAAGGTTTTTACTTGATGTATTATTGTAATTATTAGCCGATTTAATAAATTTTTTAAACCAAGGAAAAATTAATTATCCAACACTTTGGACACAAGAATACAAATCATGGCGCAAATCTGCCTAACAATGGCAAGTGATTGAGGAATGTTTTTTATTGCTTTTTCTCAAGTTTTCAACTTGATATAGTTTTCTCATTATTTGACCGAGATTATATTTGTTTTTAATCAAAAGAAACATAATTTTTTAACACTTTGGTCATAAGAGAACTAATCATGGCGCAAATCTGGCAAACAATGGCTAGTAATTTAAGAATTTTTTTTCTCTTTTTTTTTTCAAGTTGTTCACTTACTATATTATTGTAATTATTAGCCGATATATTATATTTTTTTAACCAAGAGAAACTTAATTTTCCAACACACTTTGGTCATGAGAATGTATATCATGGCGCAAATCAGGCAAACAATGGCCAATAATTGAGGCATGTTTTTTATTGCTTTTTCTCAAGTTTTTCACTTAATCTAGTTTTGTAATTATTTAACCGATATTTTCTATTTTTTTAATTAAAAGAAACATAATTTTTTAACACTTTGGTCATAAGAGAACTAATTATGGCACAAATCTGTCAAACAATGGCCAGTAATTTAAGCACCTTTTTTATCGATTTTTCTCAAGTTTTTTACTTGATATATTATTGTAATTATTAGCCGATTTAATAAATTTTTTAAACCAAGAAAAAATTAATTATCCAACACTTTGGACACAAGAATACAAATCTTGGCGGAATTCTGGCAAACAATGGCAAGTGATGGAGGCATGTTTTTTATTGCTTTTTTTCAAGTTTTTAACTCGATATAGTTTGCTTATTATTTAACCGACATTATATTTGTTTTTAACCAAAAGAAACATAATTTTCTGACACTTTGGTCATATACGAGAACTAATCATGGCGCAAATCTGTCAAACAATGGCTAGTAATTTGAGAGTTTTTTAATCGTTTTTTCTCAAGTTCTTCACTTAATATATTATTGTAATTATTAGCCGATAAATTATATTTTTTTAACCAAGAGAAACTTAATTTTTCAACACACTTTGGTCATGAGAATATATATCATGGCACAAATCAGGCAAACAATGGCCAATAATTGAGGCATGTTGTTTATTGCTTTTTCTCAAGTTTTTTACTTAATCTAGTTTTGTAGCTATTTGACCGAGATTATATTTGTTTTTAATCAAAAGAAACATATTTTTTTAACACTTTGAACATAAGAGAACTAATCATGGCACAAATCTGTCAAACAATGGCCAGTAATTCGAGCACCTTTTTTATCGATTTTTCTTAAGGTTTTTACTTGATGTATTATTGTAATTATTAGCCGATTTAATAAATTTTTTAAACCAAGGAAAAATTAATTATCCAACACTTTGGACACAAGAATACAAATCATGGCGGAATTCTGGCAAACGATGGCAAGTGATTGAGGATTGTTTTTTATTGCTTTTTCTCAAGTTTTCAACTTGATATAGTTTTCTCATTATTTGACGAGATTATATTTGTTTTTAATCAAAAAAAAAACATAATTATTTAACACTTTGGTCATATAAGAGAACTAATCATGGCGCAAAATCTGGCAAACAATGGCTAGTAATTTAAGAGTTTTTTTAATCGTTTTTTCTCAAGTTCTTCACTCAATATATTATTGTAATTATTAGCCGATATATTATATTTTTTTAACCAAGACAAACTTAATTTTCCAACACACTTTGGTCATGAGAATATATATCATGGCGCAAATCAGGCAAACAATGGCCAATAATTGAGGCATGTTTTTTATTGCTTTTTCTTAAGTTTTTCAGTTAATCTAGTTTTGTAATTATTTAACCGATATTTTCTATTTTTTTAACTAAGAGAATCATAATTTTCTGACACTTTGGACATAAGAGAACAAATCATGCCGCAAATCTGTCAAACAATGGTCAGTAACTTGAGCACCTTTTTTATTTTTTTTTCTCAAGTTTTTTACTTGATATATTATTGTAATTATTAGCCGATTTAATAAATTTTTTAAACCAAGAAAAAATTAATTTTCCAACACTTTGGACATGAGAATACAAATCATGGCGGAATGCTGGCAAACAATGGCTAGTGATTGAATCATGTTTTTTATCGCTTTTTTTGGCTTTTTCACTTGATATAGTTAGTAAATTATTTAGCCGATAATATTTATTTTTTTAATCATGGGTAACTTATTTTTCTAACACTTTGGACTTTTGAGGTTCAAGCAATGGCGGAAATCTTACAAACAATGTCTAGTAATTCATGCATGTTTTCTATCTTTTTCTCTGGCTGTTTTGACTCGAAAAAGGTAGTAAATTTCTTAGCTGATTGTATATGTTTTTATAATCAATATTAACGTATATTTCTAACATTTGAACATCAACATACAAACCATGGCGGAAATCTCTTAAACCATGGCCAGTCTGTAAATCAGAGCTTTTTTTATAGTTTTTTGTTGGGTTTTTTCTTAGTTATAGATTGTAAATTACATAGTCTTTAATGATTTTTTAAACAGTAGAAATTTAAATGAATGTTTGTTATCATTTTACCGTTTGAATGTCCGAACAGTTTTAACTGCAGTAATTTAATGTAAACCGGATCTATTTTTAATTATTTTATTGTCTTTTTTAACTATAGCTGATTGTATTCACATAAACATTTATAAATTTGGGTAAGTATATTTAACGCATGGAACAATAATAGTAATGAAAAGACAATATATTATTGAACTTACAAATTATTTAATTCTTCAAGATTTCATTTAATATAAGGGTTTGATTTAATTTAAAAATTAAGTTATTGAAAATATTTTAGCTAATAAAATAATGTTTAATAATAATAATTATTATTGTTTCGATTTTTTGGTGCTTTTGGATGTATCATCACTGTTTGTTTCTGCAGGTCGTTTTGAAGAAGTATGTTGTCTTGGATGACGAATAGTACCACACATATTGTTAATTACCGTGTAATAATCTTTTTTAGTGAATAACTCTTTCACATTTGTTCGTTTGTGCTGCACGTATACTGTAATTAAGAAATAAGAAGAAATATTAATATTTTGTTTTGAATAAGGTTTGCATATTTTATAATTCAAATTTCAAAATTTTATTATAAAATGTGCCTTAATGCGTGGAAAGGTACTTAGGAATTATTATTGAGTTTCACAAGACGGAAAGTTAAAGTTGACGCATGTAATGGTGATGAATGCAACATATCAATTTATGTGTCCGAAATTTGAACTCCCCGAATTCGCATTTTCCAGAACTCGCGTCTGGCCAATCCTTGAAATTTAGAATTTCCAACCGAGCTTTCTGATTGGCTGCTAATTTTTCTAGGAAATTAATCAGCCAATCAGAAGATTCTTTTAGAAATTGCACATTCCAACTTTTTATATTTCTTGGAGTGAATTTTCACTCCACGAAGTTTTGAAATTTGAAATTTGTGCTACTCCTATCATAGTGATAAACCTACTCTAAAAGAGTGGAATTAAATAGCCTTACGATTTATTAATTATAAACAATGATTATAAACAAATTCTCGCTTGTGCCATTTAACCTAAGAAGTAATTTTTTTTGTAGTACAATTGTTAAAAGTTGCAGTCAAAGCCATAAATAGTTATAAAATGCTATTTTCTATAAACAATTACTATTGTTATTAAAATTTATGTAAACAAATTATAAATTTTTGTACTATATCACAGACAGATAATTTTTTTTACTGGACTATGTTTCTATTTTTTGAAAAGATATTCAAGGTTTACAACATACAGTACATTAAGAAATTTCGATTTTTAATAACAATTACAATAAACAAAATCTCATAATATACAGTTTATTTTATCTAAAAAAATTTTTTTTTTCTTTTAATTGATGAAGGGTGAACTGAGAAGTATAGAGAAAGATTGTATATTACATAATTTATATTGTTAATAACATTTATTATTAATAAATGTACGTTTCTGGTGTTAGACTGTACATGCTTTAATGATTAAACTATAATCCTCGGTATGAGATTTTTTCTACTTCTTGCAAAAAAAAAGAAACTTTTGATATGTAATCTTGAATTAGTATCACGGTTATACTGACATTGTGAAAAGATTAAAAAATTATTTTTAAAGTAAAAATATCAGATACATACATTTATTTATAATAAATGTTGTAAACAAAATAAATTATGTAATATACTAGCTTTCTCTATATTTGTCAATTCACCCTTCAGCAATTGAATGAACAAAATTTTTTTTTGAGATAAAATAAAATATATATTATGAGAGTTTGTTTATTATCATTGTTATTAACAATCGAAATTGTTTAATATATAGGTAATATGTTTTAAACCTTCAATATCTTTTTAAAAAATGAAAACCCAATTCAGGAAAAAAACTTAGGTATCTGTGATAAAGTATAAAAATATATAATTTGTTTATATAAATGTTAATAACAATAGTCATTGTTTATAGAAAATAGCATTTTAGAATTATTTATGGCTTTGACTGCAACTTTGAACAATTGTACTAAAAAAAAAATTGGTACTTTTTAGGTTAAATAGTATAGGCGAGAATTTGTTTAAAATCATTGTTTATAATTAATAAATATTAAGGGTATTTAATTTTTTTTTGTGAGTGTTGTTTAAATAATTTGACATGATACTAAGTTGAATTTTATATTTTTGTTTAAGATAAAAATTTCCATAGCTGAAAAAGTCATTTTGGTCTATTCTTTTCTTTATTTATAATTTAAATAAACAAAAAATCTAAAATGACTGTTTTCTTAATAATTTAATACTGAGCTATTTATAAAAAAAACAATTTAAATTCGGTTAAGAATTGCGGGCTGTGGATAATTAAAATAAATTCTCATTTTAACCACTGTGCCTGAGCGTGGTAAGTCCCGTCAGAGACAAAGTCGCGCCTCATACTGCGGTACAAATGTTTAAAATTAAGCAATTACAAACCTCGTGCCATTTTTTTTCTCAACGGAATATTCTTCAGAAATGTTTGAAGAATATGTGGTTTTTGCGTCTCAGTATATTTGTTATTAACTTTTTATAAATGAATAATTTTTTTTTTACTAAAATGCAATATTTTTCTCTGAAGAAAAAGTCACTTATACTTCATTTCAAGACAATGAGATTGCCATTTGAACCATTAAAATCGATCAATAACTTTTCAAGATATTAATTTTTTTATTAAAAACATAAAAAAAAATTAATAGTTAATAACATTAAAAACAATTTTTCTTAACACCCTGGTCGAAAGTACGAACGTTCTTCATGGATTTCGATTCAGAAAGCTTTACATCGCTGCATTGACGTATGCGCACTAGCGCTCTCTGTTAGAGCGAGTGAGAAAGTTGGGAAGCAATGCCGAAAGCATCGACATACACTAAATCACACTCATGCACACTAAAGTTTCTGCCTCGCACGCGAGATTACCCATTATAACATATATATATATATTTATTGTGACTAAAAGTTGGTTGTGCCGGTTGTGCCGTTGTTTTAAAACATAAGTGTTTAATAATTTATTAAAATCTGTTTTTTACTCTTTTTAAAATTAATATGAGTTAATCTTAAGAATATTTTTAAATAAAAATATTATTGTAATTGTTTAAATTTAAAAGTTCGGGCAGGCATCGAGATTTGATAGAAAAAAATAAACGTTTTGTGAAATAGTGATCAAAAAACGAGCCAAAGATTTCACGAGTTAAATTAATTTTAGATATCTCTGCCGGTGTCCGACAGAGGCGTGATCTCTTAAAGATGGCCGCGAAATCAAGCTGTCAAGTTTGTCAGCTGGAACGTTGTTATATTATTTTTAATATGTTTAAGTGATTTATGAAACGTGCTTTTGACCGAATGTAAAGAAAAATCCTAATGCTAACTTTTTATATAAATCCCTATAATAAACACCAGGGGCGGCTTTAGGCAAAGTGTTCGGAAGGGGCGATATATGGGATAGAAAGAGATAGCACCATAGTGCCATCTCTCTCTCTCTTATACAAATATGAGATTCTCGGGGTGGGGGGGGGGGGGCGGTGGTAAAACCGCCACTGATAAACACCATATTATGATATAAAAAAATTATTGGGTTTTGGGTGACTCTTTTCAGGAGTTCTGACCCATATGCTTACAATATACAGCTTCCCTGATGTCATCCGGAATTCCAGTTTTACTTCCTTTCCCAAGAGCCGTCATTGTCGCTAGTTCCTCTCGTCCAATGAGCTCCATAAGTAAACTGCGTGTTAGATCCTTTGGATTATTTCGGAAACGCTTCAGCTCTTCCAGTTTCGATGTCCTGACAGTTACTGCTGGATACAGCTTACTTAATTTCTTCACATTCTTTAGGAATAAATAAATTTTTCTTTGACAATTAAATATTCCTATGTATTTCTCTCCGCTGAATCCAAATCCAAATTCAGAATAATAAAATTGACTACACTTTTTCAGATAATCTCAAAAGACTACTCAAAACCCCCAAAAAAATCCAAAAAACATTTTGTTTGTCCGGGACAATAAGCTAGTGTATTCCTACTTATTTTATTTCTTCGCTGAATCCGAATCCGAAGTTAGAATTACCAGATTAGTTTAACTTTTCAAGATTTTTAAGGTTTGTCCTTATGTTAAAAAATTTTTGTTTTTCATTTTTGTCACTTGTTTTAAGTCAAAACTTCGGAATTGGTTCTAAAAAAATTTCGAAGCTTTGACTTAAAACAAGCGATAAAAACTAAAAAAAAAAAAATTTTTAACAAAAGGACAATGTTGCGACCTAGACTTACTTCCAAATTAATCATTTATACCAAAAATGTATGTTTCAGAATAACATTTAATGAAGAAACTTTAATAGTTTCTTTTTAAAAAATTCCCAAAAAAAGTGCTACTTTTCTACCCATTATCCCATACCCCCTCCCCCTTTAAATTATGTCGATAAAAAAATAGTCGATAAATGTATAAAAATGTTTTTTAGTTAATTAGTGGGAAATATCATACAAATACCATAGATGGTAGGCTAAATTTTATAGTATGGAATAACTTACCGCTGCAGCTGTTCTGCTGTTCGCATCACCATTAGTTTTCCCAGTAACTTTATAACGCACGCGTTCCGTGATTCTTTCTAATATTATTAATGTATCCATCGATAGATCTGTGAAAAATTATGTAAAATAAAAATAAATTTACTTCAAATAATTAAATAGTTCAAATATATATAAATATTAGGGTGGTTCTTAATTGGGCGATGTTTTCAAATCTTCAGTCTCTACCCAAAAAATTCATCGAGATACCAAAAAAAAAAATTTTCCTGCAAGTTTGAGCTACATCAAGCAATATTAAAACGTGCCTCTAGACACGTAATTTGGCTCAAACTTGCAGGAAATTTTTTTTTTTTGGTGAGTGACTTTTTAATTTAAAAAAGTGAGTAAATAGTAAATTTTTAAATGAAAAAAGTGAATAACGATTATGAGTTTGATATTACTGATACTAATTTGAAACCCACCAGAAGGTGGGTCAAAATAACAAAACTAATTTAAAAATTGACTATAAATCAAAAAATAAAGACAAAAATTGAAAAATTAAAAATAAATAATTCGAATTTGAAGAAAATAATGAAAACGTTTCAAAAATAATTGAAATTATATACAAGAAAATTATTAAAGAATAACAAACATAATTAAATTTGAAAAAAAATAATTTAAGACTGGTATAAAAATTAAAATTTTAAACACAATAATTGAGATATTGACAAAATAATTAAAATGTGAAAAAACTAATTCAATAATGACATAAATAATAAAAAGCTGGTGTAAAAATAAGCTTTTTAGACAACCAACAGTTGAAAAAATGAAAAAAATAATAGAAGTTTCAAGAAAATATTGCAACTTGAAGAAAATAATTAAAAAATGACAAAAAAAATTAATATGTAGAAAACAGTTGAAAAAGGACAAAAATATCTGATTTTTGGACAAAAAATTAAAGATAAATAACAAATATAATTCAAAAATGGAGTAAAAAATAAATTTAATACATTAATTGTAAAATTGTATAAAATAATTAAAAAGTTAACGATACAATTGAAATGTGAAGGAAATAATTAAATAATAAAATAAATAATTGAAAACTGGTGTAAAAGTTAATAAGTTCATGACAATAATAAAAAGATTAAAGAAAATGACATTTAAAGAAAATAATTCCAAAATGTCAAAAACATTTGAATATGTAATGACAAAAATAATTGAGAATGGGTGTAAAAAATTAAAAATTTGAAGACAATACTTAAAAAATTCATGAAACAATTGAAATGTTAAGAGACTAATTGGATAATGACATAAATAATTGAAATCTGTAATAAAAAAAAATTTATAAACAATAATTGAAAATTTGAAAAAATATTAGAAGTTTGGTGGAAAATAATTGAAAGTTGAAGAAGTTAATTTAAGTTTAAAGAAAATAATTGAAATATTAAGAGAATAATTTATGAATAGCAAAGAAAATTTAAACATGAAGAAAGTAATTAAAATTTGAAGAAAATAGTTGAAATTTGTAGAAAATAATTGAAAATTGTGTAAAAAATTAATAAATTCATGACATTGATCAAAAGAATGAAGAAAATGATTGAAATTGAAAAAAATAATTTGAAACTGGTATAAAAAATTTTAAATTTCATAACAAAAAAAGGGGCGCATGATTATACAATAAACGGGTTTTTTTTTTTTTTTTTTAGAAATTTCTATATTTCGAAATCCACAGCTCAGAACAGATATTTCATAGAAATATGTGGTGTATAAATAAACGGGTTTTTTTTTTTTTTTTTTAGAAATTTCTATATTTCGAAATCCACAGCTCAGAACAGATATTTCATAGAAATATGTGGTGTATTGGGGAGCAAAGGAATAAACAAAATTCATTTAATGAATAGTTTAACTATTTCATAAAGTGAGAATAGAACATTCCGTTAGCTACAGTGTGAGTCCACTTCCATGTATTTTTTGGTTCCCCTTTAGAACTAAGCATCTAGCGTTGTCCCTCTATATTCACAAAGTAACATTAATTACATATTCAAAGTCCAAATGCTACAAAATACATTAATTCGAACTAAATTGTAGATGAATTTTTATCATACAGAATTTCCATTTAATCGAATATTCTTATAATTAAATTTTAATTCATTCGTATTTTTATTTATAAAAATAATTATTTGAATGAATTCCATTTTTTCGACTCTTCTGTTATTAGAACAGCAAATGCAATGAAATCTTATTTTGCAGACATTCAACATGTAAGATATTTATTTTAAGATAATTCAGAATTAGAGGAATAATTATTTCTTAAAAATTTAAGGTTATGTTATTTTCATTTGATAGAAATCCAATTTAATGAATTTTAAGTAAGTAGGATTGATAATTAAAATAAATTGTAAAGGGCTGAATTTAAACTTGACGTAACTTTTATTTGACAGATTGATTAAACTGTCAAACTTTTTTATGGCACAAATTTTAATAAATTAAATTTAAACTTGACAGAATTTCAATTTAGTCGAATTTTTACATAGTCGAATTTATAATTGAACGAACTTTTATTTAATAGAATATTTATATAAACGAACTGTCATTTAATCGAATTTCTATATTACCGACATATTAAACTTGCAAGTTTTCATTTAATCGGCTGTTTATAATGGCAATGAGCTCTATTAGTAAGACAAGGATGAACATGTCTCTGTCCCTGTCTTACTAATGGAGCTCGTCGCCATTATGAAATGTCGATTAAATGATAATTCGTAAGTTCAATATGTCTGTAATTTTTAAAAAATAATTATTCCTTCTAATTCTGAATTATCTTGAAATAAATATTTTACATGTTAAATGACTACAAAATAAAATTTCATTGCATTCGCTGATATTTTAACAGAAGAGTCAAAAAAATGGAATTCATTCAAATAATTATTTTTATAAATAAAACTACTAATGAATTAAAATTTAATTATATGAATATTCGATTAAATGGAAATTCTGTATGATAAAAATTCATCTACAATTTAGTTCGAATTAATGTATTTCTATGAAATAGCTGTTCTGAGCTATGGATTTCGAAATATTGAAATTTCTAAAAAAAAACCGTTTATGGTGTAATCATGCGCCCTAAAAAAAAGTATAAAATGGCAAAAACAATAGAGATATGAAGAAAATAATTGGAGAATATCAAACATACTTCAATAAATGACAAAAGTAATTAAAATCTAAAGAAAATAATTGACAAATAACAAAAGTAAATTGAAACTTGTGTTGAAAATTCAAATATTTCTGACAATAATTTAACATAAAAAAACATAATTGAATTGAAGAAATCAATTAAAAAATAGCATAAATAAATGACAACTTGTGTAATAAATAAAATATTCATGACAGTACTTCAATGACTAAAAAAAATAATTGATATCACAGTGGAACACCAAAAATTGGGATAAGACTTGACTATAATGGATGAAAGCATTACACTAGCAGAGTAAAATCCCCAAAGGGTTTTAAAAAATTAGCGGTCATTTGGTTTTATTATAAATTTAATTTTTGATAATTGTAATTTTTATTTCAATAAATAAATTTCTTTAACAAACTATGCTTTAAAAAAAAAATTTTTTTTTATGTATTTCAGAACTAATAGAGGCTTTAAGAAAAGAAACAAACGTTTAAGACGAACTTGTCTCCGGAACATCCCAAAATCTCCCCTATAATTTTGCAAAAATTCCAATTTTCAAAACAAAAAAATGCCGAAATTCGAACCAAAGCCGAGACTACATTTTTTATCGCTCTGACTTAAAGCAATAGATGTCCAAAGAATATCAAAAAATTTTAGAACCGATATCGATCCCGGAACATCCCTAAATCACCCCCTAAATTTGCAAAAATTTCAATTCTCAATAAAAAAAATACTCAAAATCATACTAAAGCCCAAACCAAATTTTTTATCGCTCTGACTTAAAGCAATAGATACCCAAGGAATGTCAAAACACCTAATGACCTATCTCGCCCTTGGAGATCTGCTAATCTTAAGAAATTCATATTTGTAAAGCAAATAAGAAATCTAAAAAGCTTGAAATTATGCATTTTGTTGAATTTAGTGGGTATTGAAATTTCAATCTTAGAGAATTGCAATTGTAACAAGACCGGACTTTTATAATTTATTATTTTTTTAAGTTATAATGTGGCTAGACCACAAATTTTTTATTGTTTAAAATAGTATTTAAAATAAGAATGTATTAACATTTGAATAAATTGAGATTTTTATAATGATTTTCATGTATAATTATTAAAATTACAGATTAAGGTTTTATTTAATACAGGTTAGGAAAAGTTAATCTTTAATGATTGAAAATTTAGTCTTTAATAGATGGATTTATTTAAGGGTAGGATCTTGTTTTGCAGATACTGAAAATTCAGTAGTTTTAAATGACTATGTATTGAATGTTGTATAATGAAAAACGGGTAGTTTGTTGTAATTTTTATACCCGTTTACAAAAATCCAAATTTTGAAAATAAAAGATTTCTAAAAATATAAAATTTTATCCAGATCAATTTTTTTTTTATTGGATTTTTCAAGGCAATCGATGCGCGGAGAATCAAAGTTTTTTTCTTTACAAATGGTGAGAAACAATTAAACAACTTCGAGGGAAGATTAAATATCTAAGAAGTAGAAGAAATATTAGAAAATTTGAAATTGTGTTAATAGATCAAAAGTAGAAAAATCTTATTATTATTTTAGTAAATATTGAAATTCAAAACAAGAATTGTTTCTCCTTGGAAATTTTAAGTTTCTTATACGGATAAAAATGTTTTACTTTTATTTATTTTTAAACTATTTAAAAAATAAACTACAATGTATCAAATATTGCTTAATATACTACTTTCTGTTAGTTGCTAGAGCAATGTTGTTAACTTTAGTTATGTGAAAAATCGAATAATTTGCCCCAAAACATTAGCTACAAGTGATTTTTTAAGCATAGTTTGTTAAAGAAATTTGTTTATTGGAATCAAAATTACAATTTTACTCAAGAAAGTAAGAAGTTATTGTCAAAAATGCACGATTTACTGGCCAAAAGCCGATTAGAGCAAATTTTCAATAAAAAACTGAATTATCAAAAATTAAAATTATAATAAAAACTAAATGGCCGCTAATTGTTTCAAACCCTTTGGCGATTTTACTCTGCTAGAGTAATGCTTTTATCCCATTATAGTCAAGTTTTATTCCAAAATTTTTTTTCTAAAATTGTTTCACTGTGTATTTGAAAAAATTAAATTCAAAATTTCAAAAATACTTGAATATTGACAAAAATACTTTAAAGTTGACAAAAGTACTTTAAACATGACAAAAATTATTGAGAAGAGGTGTAGAAATTAAATATTTGTAGACTGCAATTAAAAAGTTGCCGATGTAATTGGAATATGAACAAATTAATTGAATTGGGTAAATTATTAATGAGGTACCCAATATCAGAAAGCCCCTTTACCTCTCTCGCAGCTGGAATAGAAATTTTACTAAAAAAGTGAGAAAAGTGAGTAATAGTGAGCGATTTTAAAAAAAGTGAGTAAAAGTGATAAAAGTGAGTCACTGGCAGGGCAGTGCATTCTCCAGTATATTATGCCTTTAACGGGTTATATTTCTTTGGATCCAAAAACAAAGGAGTATTTAAAGATTTTTCTGTGAGTACATTTTTAAATTATAGTTCATAACCAATATATCAATCGATTAAGCAACCCCTGGAATACGTATTTGGTATTATTGATTATGAAGCTAAATTATAAAGCTGTAATAATGTTTTTTAAGCCAGTAACAAAAAAATTGAAAAGAAAATTTCAAACAGTTATAACCTCTTACCTGATTATTAAAATTTATACTTTTAAGAAATTTACTCATACCTAGTCCGTCCAGGATATCACCACTTGGTACAATGCAATTTTCTTCTGACTCTTCTGTTTCACCAGTTTTATTTGGAGGGTTTTGTACATCATCATCATCATCATCCTGGTTTGATGCTTGTTCAGATACTTAAAAAGTAAAAAAATTATCAACATTCATTATTTTGAAGCATTTATAATATATGACAAATAATAAAAATTTACTTTTATAGTTTTATAATTCCATTTTTTTCTGTCAGTATGATTAATGCAAAAACTTTAGACCTTAATTTTTGTAGATTTTTTAATGATCTTTCGATTGGTGAATATTGTTTTTTTGATATTTTAAAAATTTAACATAGAAATTTTAATAATGGAAAAATAAATTTGTTACTTTTAACAACATCAATATTTCTGATTTATATATAACTTAAATTTTCATTATTTTTATTAAAAAAATTTTTGAAACAATTAGCAGACTTACAAAATGGTCTTAAAAATTAAGATAAAAGGAAATCACGCTTTCTTTCCAAATAAAACAATATAATAAAAGAAATAATGGGTCCCCTGCATTTTCTCCAGAACTCAATTGTCAGAATATCTATTTGGCCGAATTCCATTTATCCGAAATTGCATTTTTTAGAAATTTAATTTTTCAGAAATTTTAATTAATGAATTTCTCATTTATCAAAAATTGCATTTATCAGAAATCTCATTTTTCAAATATTTTATTTATCAAAAATTTTATTTATTCAAAAGTTCATTGATAAAAAATCTCATTTGTCAGAAATTTCAATTATCAAGAATATCATTAAGCAGAAATTTCAATTATCAGGAGTATCATTAAGCAGAAATTTCAATTATCAGGAGTATCATTTGTCAGAAATCTTATTTATCAGAAATCTAATTTGTCAGGAATTTAAATTATAAGGAATATCATTTTCAGGAACCTCATTTATCAGAAATCTCATTTGTCAGAAATCTTATTTATTACAAATCTAACTTATCAGGAATCTTGTTAATCAGAAATCTAATTTTTCAGAAATCTTAATAATCACAAATCTCATTTGTCAGAAATCTTATTTATTAGAAATCTAACTTCTCAGAAATCTCATTTGTCAAAAATGGCATTTATCAGAAATCTCATTTTCCCGAAATTCTAATATCCCGACACTTTTATTTTCGAGAGAGTTCCCTTTTCTGATTAAGTCAGTAAAACAGAATAGATCTCGCTGCAACTTTTAAGCAAAAATTTAAATATATAATGGTATTTAAATGATATTTAAACTATTGCGCTCAAATCAGAGCGACATAATTCTGATTTAACTTCTTAATGAGGGAAGGAAAACACTCTTGAAAACAAAAGTGTCGGGATAATGGAATTTTGGGAAAATCAGTTTTCTGATATACGCAATTTTTGACAAACAAGATTTCTGATAAATAAGATTTCTGACTAATGATACTACTGATAATTGGAACTTCTGACAAATGATATTTCTGATAATTAAAATTTCTGACAAATGAGATTTCTGTAAATTGTATTGTCTGACAAATTAGATTTCTAATACATAATTGGATTTTCTGATGAATAAGACTTCTATAGAATTTCACTTTTGACAAATTGGACTTTTGATAAAAGCAATTTTGGATAAATGTTTCTAATAATTGAAAGTTCTGAAAAATAAGATTTCTAATCAATGACAAATTAGATATATCATAAATGCAATTTGGAATGAATGAAATTTGATCAAATGAATATTCTGATAATTGAGTTTTGAAGAAATTGCACGCGACTAAAAATAAAAAGTTTAGAGAAAAGAAAAAATATTTTTAAGAAATGAAGAAAATCAGTATGAAAAAAAGACGCACAGCACCTACGATTGAGGGTTTCGTGACTTAAGGATTCTTTCGATTCTTAAGGATTTCCTACATTCTTGAGGATTTACAAAATTCTTGAGGAGAACTAATTATTGGCTGTGAACGACGGACGGACAACAAAGTCTCGTTAAAAGGGTTTCGGTCCCGAACCACGAAACCATCAAAATGATCATAAAATTTGAAAATTTATTAGATAAGATGGACAGTAAAATAAAAGAAAGAAAGTCTATAAAAAATTATAAATAAATACATACATATTCCAAAATTTTTCTGTAAATTTATTCTACTTGGATCTAAGTGGCTACTTTTTTTTTAATTAAACAACCAATGAAAACACTTTTGTATTTTGCTAAAAGTTAAAACAAATTCTAACGAAAATATTTTTGTAAAAATATTTCAATTTTTCCCTTACTCTCTTTTTCACTTTCCTTCTTCTTTTTGTTCTTTCGTTTCTTATCATTCTTTTGGATCACTACATTATTTTCCTCCTCAGCCATAGATTCTTCATCTTTCTCCATTGGAGTCTCACTGTTTCTTTCTGAAAAAATAATATATCTTAAACAATTTGTTTTTTTAAGGTTTATTTCTTCAAATGTATTGTAATGTAACATTCTTTTATTACACAATTGAAGGTATGTGATGGACATTCTCTGTCACAATCTATTAAGAGTTTATATTTTCTTGGAGGCAAGAAAATTGAAGATTTTCAAGATTTTTCTGTGACTATTGTGTGAGTACCTTCTATAAATATCTGTGGCATTTTTTAAAACAATAAAAAAAATTTAATAGAAAATTTCAAACAGTTGTAATCCTTTATTTAACAAATTGCCATTAAAATTTTTTTTTAAGAAGTTTAGTCATACCTAGTCCGTCATGAATATCATCACTTGGTAGAGAGCAATATTCTTTCGACACTCCTACTTTGCCAGTTATATTTGATGTGTTGTGTACATCTTCGTCCTGGTTTGATGTGAGTTCAGATACTTAAAAGATAAAGAAATTATCAACATCAATTCTTAGCAAAGATTTATAATTAATATCTAACAAACAACAAAAATGTTCTTTTATATTACTATAATTTTGATTTGTTCTGTCAGTACGATTAATGCAAAAAATTAAAACCTAAGTTTTCTGTACATTTTGAAGAGACTTTCCGATTGGTGATTATTTGATTCATTTATGTTTTAAATATTTGATCTGGAAATTTTATAATAAAAAAATGATACAATTACCAGAATAAAAAAATTGTTATAAAAATTATGGGGAAAAAATCACGCTTTTTTCAAATGAAACACTATAATTAAAAAATTAAGCAATTTAGAGGAATGAAAACATATTTTTAAGAAATAGAAAACCGATCATACAATATGAATTTTTTTTACATAATACCAACAATAAAATAAAAATATAAAAGTCTATAAAAAATTATAAATAAATACATACAAATTCCAAATTTTTTTTTAAAATTTATTCGGTTCTACTTGAACTCCGTCCGGCAGTATTCGGGTCCTTAATTACTAACCTTTTTAATACTGAATTCCGTCCTGCGTTATCAGTAGATCGGTCTAATGACTTCTTACTCCCTGGGTAGCACAACCCATTGTTTGCTTAATGTAAATCAAATGAATTATTTAACAACAAATATTCTTCTTTAAATTTTGGTGTAAAATATTTATTTAGGGTCAATTTCAAAATCTGTGTTTTCTGACGATTAAAAGCCTGATTTAAAGTTTTTCTTAAATATTAGAATTTTAAGAAATTAAATTTTTATTTATTTTGATATCTCTACTAGTTTTCTGGAAAATGGATTGTACAAGATACGGGGGGTACTTTTGAGACCTATAGTAGTTTTTTATCAAAAGATACCCAGGCAGAAGTGACTTTTACAAAAAGAAAGAATGTGGCAATTATGCATTTTCTTTGCCGCTCTACGCGGTGCATTAGCAATTTCACAATCGATTTTCTCAAAAACTGTAGAAACATCAAAATAAAAAAAATGTTAATTTCTTAAAATTCAAATATTTGAGAAAAAATTTATATGCTTTTAATCATCACAAAACATAGATTTTGAAACTGACATTCAAAATTTGTTTATACTAATATTTAAATAATCATATTAGTTATTGAAAAGATATTATCGATTTCACTGAGTCAAATAAAACGAAAAAATCTTCACTTTTTTAACGTTTCAACAGCTATGCTGCCCTCATCAGAAACTAAAATTTATTAATAACATGTTTAACAAAAAATTAATTTACAAATTATGCATATAATAAAATGAAATGGTGTCAACAATAATTACCGTAAAAAATTAACAATAAATAAATTAAATATAAAGACGATGACAAATTTTTGACAACAAGTGTCTCGTCCGTTTACTAAAATTAAACTGAGGTAATTAGAATATTATTGAACTAATCAATGCGATCGGATTATTATAAGTCATTGTGTACAAAATATAAGGGTACATTCTTGATTGTCGAAAGTTAAAATAAAATTAAATTTAAATTCTACTTTGAAAAAATATTACAAACTTAAAAATTTGTTTATAAATTATATGAAGTAGATTATTTAAAAAAACAACACATTTTTTACATAAAAAAATATATTACCTAGTCAATCAAAACCTTGAGAAGGAAATCAACAAATTAAAGAAAGTAATAAAAAGATAGTAAAAAAATTTTTTTCTTAAAATTTATTGTTTTTGATAAAATTATTGTGTTATTTTAAAAGTAATGTTAATATTCATTTCGATATCTATATTTACGTTCATTAAGAAAATGAGTATAGGTCTTACTAAGATTCTTTGTGTCATCTTTTTTGTTAATTGGATTTCTCTGCATGTTGATGTGAATCATTTCTGAAGTTAATCTTTTATCTAGATTAGATTCTTTGTCTAGAATTGAAAAATTATCCCAGTCAAAATCATGTTTTAAGTCATTTTTGTGAATATTAAACACCGAATTTTGATTTTTTGACGTTCTGTGTTCATTAATTCTTTTCAAAGTCCTTCTTTTTGTTTCCCCGGCGTAAGATGCTGTGCAATTTTTGCAATTAATTTTATATACTGTATTGTTTGTTTCTGTTTTTTTATTTTTATCTTTTCCTTTTTTTATTAAAGAATTTTTGTTTTGTTGATTTTTTGTAGGAATAGATGAAATTAAATAATTTTTTAATGAATAAGCTGTTTTTTCAAAAAGGCCATTGACATATGGTATGAGGGCAGCATAGCTGTTGAAACGTTAAAAAAGTGAAGATTTTTTCGTTTTATTTGACTCAGTGAAATCGATAATATCTTTTCAATAATTATTAACTGAGTGATAAATTCATAATATTATGGAAATAAATTCATAATATTACAATAATCATATTAGTTGTTGAATAATTCATTTACTATACATTTAGCAAACAATAGGGTTTGCTCCCCGGGAGGTAAAGTCATTAGAAAGACATCAAGTGACCGCTGGATGAAATTCAAGTTGTCTGATTTATTCTACTTCGAACTTGGCGGCTAAATTATTTTTAAATTAAACATTAAACGAAACACTTTTATATTTTGCTAAAAGTTAAAACAAATTCTAATGAAAATATTTTTGTATTTTAATAAATATTTCAAATTTTCCCTTACTCTCTTTTGCACTTTCCTTCTTCTTTTTGTTTTTTCGTTTCTTATCTTTCTTTTGGATCATTATATTATGTACCTCCTCAGCCATATATTCTTGACCTTTGTTCATTGGAGTCTCACAGTTTCTTTCTAAAAAAATACAATATCTTAAAACAATTTGTTTTTCGAAGGTTTATTTCTTAAAATGTACTGTAATGTGACATTCTTTTATTACAGAATTGAAGGAATGTGATGAAGTATGACGTAACTAGTGTAGAAAAATTTGTCCGTAAACTATCTTATAACATACTGTATATTTTATCACGAAACTTGAACGATTTACCTAAAATGTCATTAAATAGGCCTTTCTGGCCCAAATTTGTTTCAATTTTTAATCAAAACTTATTTAAACTAAAATAACAACAAACTTTGTTCAGTGAGATCTTTTTGGTGTTATTTTAAAAAAAAACTTACCAAGTTTTGCAACAAAATAATGATTATTTTATGAGAAGGTTTATGGACAAATTTTGCCTTCATGAGTGACATTCTCCATCACATTTTGATATTATTTTTTAATTAATTATCTTTTTAGAGTCGAAGAAAAGAGTTTTCAAGATTTTCCTGGTAGTACATTTTTAAATTATAATCTACCAATGTATTAATCGATTAAGTAACCTCTGACGAATGAACGCTACTAATTGCTGACCAAAAGTACCGATAAAGTAGGTTTTATTATTATTAATTATGAATCTAGAGGTTTTTTTAGTATACTTTCAACTAAAAAAAGAAATTAAAAAGAAAACGTCAAACAGTTATAACCCCTTAACTAACAACTTGTCATTAATATTTATGCTTTTAAGAAGTTTATTCATACCTTGTCCATCCAGTACATCTTCACTTGATAGAAGGCCATTTTCTGATTTTCCCAGTTCATCAATTTTATTTGATGGGTTTTGTATATATTTTGTCAGGTTTGATTCGAGTTCAGATACTTGAAAATTGAAATGATTATCAGAATCCATTGTTTCCAAAGATGTATAATAGATAATAGATTATAAAATAGCTTTTATAGTACTGTAATACCATTGTTTCCTTGTGTACGTTTAATGCAAAAAAATTTAAAGCTTATTGTTTAGTAAATTTTTTAATGCCCTTCTTGTTAATAGTTTAAACGTTTAACCTAATAATTTTATAATAAAAGAAAAATTTATTTCTTTCACCAAAATTAATATTTCTAATTTAAACATTTTTTAACTTTAACTTTAATTAAAAATATGTTTCGAAACATTTACAAGAATTAAAAAATTATTAAAAAATTAAGGTACAAAAACTTATTCTTTTTTTTAAAATGATTTATTACAATTTAAAAATATGAAAATTTATTTCTAAAGATAAACAAGAAAATAAAAGAAGATAAGTACATAAAAAATTAAAAATAAATACATACAAGCTCCAAAATTATCTTGTAAATTTATTCTATTTATATCTATGCGACTAAATTAATTCTAAATTAAACAAAAAACCAAACACTTAAGGTTTGCCAAAAGTTAAAAAAATGTATAGTAAAAATATTATTTTTTGCAAAAATATTTCAAATTACTCCATACCCTCTTTTGCTCTTTCATTCGTTCTGTTTTTCGATTTTTTTACTTTCTTTTCGGGCACAGGATCATTCTCCATTGAAGTCGTACAGTTTCTTTCTGAAAATAAGCATTATGTTTAAAAAATTTGTTCTTTAAAAGTTTATTTCTTAAAATCACTTTTTATTACAGAATTAAGGGAATGTGAGGGAGTATGACGTCAATAATATAGGGAAAAATTTATTCGTAAATTTTCTCATAAAATACTAAATATTTGATCACGAAGCTTAAACGATTTACCTAAAATGTTATTTAGAAGGAAAAAAAGGAATCTAAAAAACTTATTTTAAACTAAGATACAAAAAAATCTTGGTCAGAGAGACATTCTTTATGACATTTATCTGTTGAGGTTTAAATTTGTTAAATGATCAAGCATAAATTTTAATGTTAAATTGAACAATGACATCTACATCTTTTTACTGTACAGGGCCGCCAGCGGAATGGCAGAATAAAAATTAAAAAAAAAGTGATTTTTTAATTAAAAAAAGTAAGTAAATAGTGATTTTTTAAGTGAAAACAGTGTGTAATTAATAATGAGTTTGATATTACTGATATTAATTTGGGTCTCGACAGCAGGGAAATAATTAATCAGGGCTCCCCGATATCAGATGACATACCAACAGCTGTGGGACCTTGAGAATGTGTGTTAGACCAAGGAACGTGTTTAAAATTTTTAAAAATTCATGTCAATAATCTAAAGATTTAGGAAAGCTATTCAAATTTGTAGAAAATAATTCAAAATGGCAAAAATAATTAAAAATGAAAAAATTAATTGAAAAATTGATTAAAAATAAAAAAATTAAGACAAAAATTAAGAAACTGAAACGAAATAATTAAAATTTGAAGAAAATAATTGAAGAATGACAAAAATAATTCAAATTTAAAAACAATAATTTACACAAAATTGTAAAAAATTAAATTTTATCTAATTGAATAATGATATAAATAATTGAAAGCTAGTGTAAAACTTAAACTTTTTAGACATTAGTTGAAAAATTAAAAAAAAATATATAATTTTCAAAAAATTAACTGAAACTTGCAGAAAATAATTAAAAAATTAAAAAAATGTATATATGCAGAATACAGTTGAAAAATGACAAAAGTAACTGAAATTAAAAAAAATGAATGAAAAATGAGAAATATAATTCAAAAATGCAGTAAAAAATAAAAAATCTACTAAATTAATTGAAAAATTGTAGATATAAAATAATTGAAAAATTAACGATGTAATTGAAATGTGAGAAAACTAATTAAATAATGACATAAATAATAAAAAGTTGGTGTAAGAATTAATACATTTATGACAATAATAAAAAGATTGAAGAAAATGACATTTAATGTAGAGAAAATAGTTCAAAAATGTTAAAAATGTTTTGATAATGACAAAAATAATTGTCATTTGAAATAAATAATTGAGAAACGACAAAAATAACTAATAATTGCTGTAAAAAATTAAAAATTTGAAGACAATTCTTAAAAAATTTACCATAAAATTAAAATATTAAAAAACTAATTAAATAATGACATAAATAATAATTGAAAGCTGGTGTAAAAATTTAAAAAAATCTGTAGACAATAATTGAACAACTGAAAAGAATATTAGAAGTTTGAGACAAAAAATTGAAAGTTGAAGAAATTATTGAAGTTTAAAGAAAATAATTGAAATTTGTAGAGAATAATTCAAAAATGTAAAAAAAAATTAAATATGAAGAAAGTAATTACAGTTTGAAGATAATAATTGAAATTTGTAAAGAATAATTAAAAAAGGTGTAAAAAATAATACATTCATGACAATAATAAAAAGAATGAAGAAAATGATTGAAAATTGAAGAAAAATCTTTAAAACTGGTCTAAAAAAATTAAAAAGTTATAATAATAAAAAAAAATGAATGAAAGAAATGAAATTTGTAAAAAATATTTCTTAAATGTCAAAAATAATAGAAATATGAAGACAAGAATTGGAAAATAACAAAAATACTTGAATAATGACAAAAATAATTTAAAACTTGCGTAGAAAATTTAAATTTTCCTGACAATAATTTAAAGATTGAAAAATATGATTAAAATTTTAAAACAATATTTGATATTTGAGAAAATTTAATTCAAAATTGCAAAAATACTTGAAAATTGACAAAAATATTTTAGCGTTGACAAAAGTAGTTTGAAAGTGACAGAAGTAATTGAAAAGAGATGTAGAAATTTAATATTTGTAAATTGTAATTGAAAAATAAATAATGTAATTGGAACATGACAAACTAATTGATTTGTAAGGTAAATTATACATCAGGCAACTAATATCAGAACCCCCCCCCCCCCCCCGCAGCTGGAATAAACATTTTACTAAAAGAGTGAGAAAAGTGAGTTTTTTTTTTAAAGTGAGTAATGGTAAGCGATTTTAAAAAAGTGAGTAAAAGTGAAAAAAGTGAATCACTGGCAGCCCTGATTTTTGTTAAGTCCTTACTTTCGTCTTGATTCCCCATCCCCCTTTTTTTAGTTGGTTCTTAAACTTTCCAAAAGGAACACATCTTTTTATACGCTCTCTTCATTTTGTATCACGTTTCTTGTATTAATAAATCGAACTTTACATAAAAGATATCTAAACTATTTTATATAATAATCTGGCTTGCATATTATCAAATGAAAGATTATAATTAAAAAATTAAACAGCTTAAAGGAAACAAAAAATATTTTTTAAGAATTAGAAATATGATGATAAAATATAAATAATTATTACATAAGATCAATAATAGAATAAAATAAGGAAAGTCTATAAAAATTATAAAAAGATAAATTCAAAATTTTATAACAAATTTATTTCCCTTCAGATCTGTACGGATAAATTATTTTTAAATTCGGTATACCACAAATGAAAATACTTTTAAATTTTGTGAAAAGTTAAAGTAATGTATAGTCACAATATTTCAAATTATTCCTTACCCTCTTTTGCACTTTCCTTTTTTTTGTTCTTTTGCTTTTGAATTTTCTTTTCGGGAACAGGATCATTTTGTACCTCAGTCATATCTTCGTGATCATTCTCTATTGAAGTCGGACAGTTTCTTTCTAAAAATATGCATTTAAAAATGTAATGTAATGTAACACTTTTTTTACAGAATTAAGGGCATGTGAGGGAGTATGACGTCACAAGAATAGGAAAAAATTTCTACGTAAATTTTATCATAAAATGCTGAATATTTTATCACGAAACTTGACTGATTTACCTAAAATGTCATCAAGAAGGTCTTTCTGACTTGAATTTGTATAGATTTTGCATTCAAATTAATTTCTAAAAAAATTTGCGAATTTTATAGAAAAATCTAAAAAAAAATTATTTTAAAAAAATGCAAACAAGTTTTGTTCAAAGAAACTTACTTGATGGTATTTTACGAAAATTTACCAAGTTTTACGACAAAAATATTGATTATTTTATGAGAACGTTTACGGATAAATTTTGCCTTTACTAATGCCGACATTCTTCATCACATGTCCTAAAGGGTTTATAAATTTTTGGAGTCCAAGAAAATGAAGATTTTCAAGATAACTCTGTTAGTAAATTTGTAAATATCGATTATGAATCTGAAGATGTTTTAGTGTATTTTAAAGCAATAATAAATTGAAAAGAATATTTAAAACAGTTATAAACCCTTAACTAAAAACTTGTTATTAAAATTTATATTTTTAAGAAGTTTAGTCATATCTAGTTCATGCAGTTCAACTTCACCTGGTAGAGGGCCATTTTCTGACTCTCCTATTTCATCATTTTTATTTGGTGGGTTTTGCAAATCATCATCCTGATTTGATACTTGTTCAGATTCTTAAAAGTTAAAAAAATAATAAATATTAATTCTTAACAAAGATTTATAATATATAACACACTGAGAAAATTGGATGTTCAAAATTAGATGTTTAGGAAAATATAGTAATCCTTAATATCTAAATATTAAAGTTTAACATCCAAGATATTAAATTTTAACATGTGGATATTAAAGCTTAACATCTAGGTGTTAACCTTGAACATCTAGATAGCTGTCCCTATGTTAAATGATAAATATGTTAAGCGTTATCATCCATTTTTCTCAGTGCAGATAATAAAAATTAACTTTTATAGTATTACAATTTTATTTCTTTTCTTTCAGTACGATGAATGCAAAAAAATTTAAAGTGTATTGTTTCGTAAATTTTGTAATGGCCTTTTCATTGGTGAACATTTTTTTCTGATATTTTACAAATTTGGTCTAGAAATTTTATAATAAAAAAATGTATTACTTTCTCTAAAATCCATATTTCTGATTTAATTTTTTTTTAAATTTTTGCTAAAAAAAATATTTTTTTAAACAATTGCTAGAATAAAGAATTGCTTAAAAATTTTAATGTAAAAAAAATATTTTTTCTTTTAAATGGAACATTATAATCAAAAATGGTGGTTGGTCGCAATTTTTGTATACAATTTATTTTCGTGGCCAAAATTAATACTGGAAGAGAATACCGTCTGGTTGAGAAAAACTTGTTTGAAGTTTTATTTTATGAACAAGTCTCCGTCCTGGCTTAATAACGTTAGGTTTTTAGGTACCAGGAGAGCGAAATCATACTGATTTTTTTAAAAGAATTGTTTCCATTTGTAAAGGTTCTCTTAAATAATAAATTAAATCTTTAGAAAACTTCGTGTACTCTTCAAAACAATTTTTTACGCGTTTTGAAGAAAGGGTTTAGGAGAGCGCTTAGAAGCAAATGAAACTAAACTTACTTTTGCAATATCCTGTTTTTTGAAGAATCTGTCTTTCTAATATTTTTTTCGTGTTTGCCCTCATTTTCATCTTTAACTTCTCTTTAGCCTTTTCGAATTCAGATTTTTGCTTGATCTGAGCTTTCGGTTTTGGTTTTTGAGATGTTTTAAGGACATTCCCTTGTAGATCAACGTTTAATTTTTGTAAAAATTTTTTATCTTCTAAAATGAAAGAAAAAAGTTATTATTTTTTTAATTCAATTTTGTTTTAAAAAAAACAAGCTTATATACAAAAATTGTTGTTTTGCAAGAAATAAAAATTAAAATTATACACAAGAAACTGAGAAGTGAAATTGGGTGCCGGTAATTTTTCACCGTTATTTGTTGCACGTATGTTTACAGTGATTTTAGGTGCAAATACATCTTACCCCAATTCGAGGTAGTAAGTATCATTTGTTTTTTCTGTGAAATTATCATGTAATTAACATTTTAGGTAATAACGTTACAAGAGTCAGAGTATCCAGCGATTCTTGGGAAAAACGATTCAAGCATTTTTCAAAAATAAAGGATAAAAAGGCCAAAATCATTTTCAATCAATTGTGGATACATTAAGGGCTATGCATGAATGAATACATTTTTAAACCTTCTAGTTTGCCCACTTATGAGGAGTTTACTGCATTTCATTTTATATTAAGTTGTAATTTAGAAAACACTATGTATTTAATAACCTCCTGAAGTACAACATTAGTTATTTATTAATGTAATTTATAAAAATTTTTTTATCTTTTTCAAAATTAGCATAAAATGTAATAATTAATCTGTAAATTTTTTAACAGTTAGTATTTTAATTTTGGCTTATTTCGATGATAAACTATTTTAGTATAATTATGTAGTATATTTTTTAATTCACTTTATTTACAAAATAAATATCTATAAAATAAATATATACTTTAAAAATATAAATAAAAGAAACATTATTTTTTTGTCTCAAAGTAACAAACATAAATAAATGGCATATAAAAAATAACTAAAATTAAACAAGTGACAAAACAATTAAATTAAATATTTAAATTTTTGCTGTAATACTAAAAACAATGATAATAATGAAAATAATAATAATATTAACAATAAAAATTGTTATTATAATTCAATTGAACGAAAATTATGTTTATTTTATCTAGCTTTATTTTACTTTTATTAAAAGTGATATCAAATAAGCATTTTATCAACAGAATGCTTATAAGAGCATTATAATGTCCATAAGAAAAGAATGAAAAACACAGCTTAAACCTTAAATAAAAAGAAAATTTATCTAGGAAATGAAGTTTTTTTTCTCTTTCCAAAACTTTTAAAGTTATAAAATTTTGAATTGAGATTGTTGAAAAAATTAAAAACAAATTTTAAATCTAAATGAAAATCCAGTTAATCCATCTTGGAATGTAGAAGAAAAATCCTTTTTAATTTTAGATCTTTTAAAATAATGAAATTTCAAATTGAGACTGCAGAAAAAAAACACATTTTTGACGTTACATGGAAATCCAGTCAACTCATCTAAAATTAAAAAAAATCCTTCTCCATTTTCAAGTATTTCAAATTTACTAATTTTTTTAACTTAAATTGTTAAAAAATGAAAAACACGTTATTGACTAAATGAAAATCTAGTTAATTCAACCAGAAATTCAATAAGTTTTTTTATTTTCGAATTTTTCAAATTGATGTAAATTTAAATTTATATTGTTTATATTGTCAAATAAAATCAAGTTAATTCATATAGGAATTTAGAAAAAAAAATTTTTCGAATTTAAAATATTTTAAATTTTTAAAATTTTAAATGTAAATTCTTGAATGTATGAAAAGCGCATTTTTAATTCTAAATAAATTTGTATTGATAAAAAAATGAAAAACAAATTTATTACTTTAACTGAAAATGCAGTAAATTCGTTTAGGAATTTAAATAAATAAAAGCTTTTTTTTCAAGCTGAGAAAATTGTCAATACCTTAAAATTATCGAAAAACATCAATCTAAAAAATAAATTAATTGTCATGTAAATTTTAAACAAAGTTGGACCAGGCAACTGAAAAAAATTTATTATCCTTATGATAATATAAGAAATTTTGCAAAGTTTCAATTAAAAATATCTATTGTTTCAAACGGAAAATTACAGAAAAATTTTGCCTTTACCAGTGACTTCATTCTATAGCACATGCCCTTAATCTAATAAAAAATTTAAATTAGATTGTTAAAAAGATTAAAACTATTTTCTTTTAAATGGGAATCCAGTTAATTCGTCTAGTAATTTAACAAAAAAGCATTTTATTTTTAAATCTTTCAAATTTATGAAATTGTAAATTTTGATTATCGAAAGAATAAAAACAAAATATTGACTTAAAATGGAAATTCAGTTAATTCATCTGTGAATTTTAATTAATAAAAGTTTTTTTATTTTCCAAGCTGTGAAAAATTTTAATTTTTCAACTTCGATCCTGGTAAGACTAATTAACATATTGTTGACTATGAAAATCCAGTTAATTCATCTGTGACTTTGAAAAAAGAAAAATTTTTATTTTTTCCAAGCTGTAATATTCATTAATTAAAAAATTTTAAATGTTGAAAAAATAAATGAAAATTTTTTAAATTTAAATAACAATCGATTTGATTCATCGAAGAATTACAAAAAATAAAAACTTTTTGTTTTTTTGTGTGTCAAAGTTATGAATCTGTTAATTCTATAATTTAAATTTATCTAATAGCACAAATTTGAGTTTGAAAAATCTTGGTATAAAAACTAAAATGTTACATACCGCTTCTTTTTATTAACTTTGCTGAGTATGGCTTATCGTCGTAATGGATTATCACCACTTCTCCTTCATTTTTTGTTTGGATATTTGGTGGTTCTTCCATTACCGTAATTTCCTTTGACATTATCCATTGTAATAAAATGTACATTGTGAGATGCTTTATCTGATTTTATCTAGAACTGTCACTAAAAACTGTAAATAACATGAGCTTTGCGCGTATCCCGGTAACTTACTAACGATCTTCTTTTTTTATTTAAATTAAATTTTTTCATTTTATCGTTAACTTTACATTCAATTATTTTTTATTTGGCAAAATTTTATTCAAATCTTAAACATGAAGTTTGATCCAATTTATTTCACAGAATATCAAATGTTTTTTTACTAACAAACTATTTTTTTCATTTTGCTCTAAAAGTATCACTTTTATTTGGCAGTTCTATGTTATAAAATTTCTCACCAAATATAATGGCAACTCGCTATAAAGAGTTGTTTGAGTATTCGAAGGGCCACCAAAAAAGAATTTCAAATATTTTAAACAATATCAGCAGTTCCAGCTCTGATGAATCTAACATCGAGAGCAGTGCCAGTTCGAACGAATCATTGGATTCAGATTCGGTAAGACAATACATTTTCTAAAAGAATTTTTAATATTTTAGTATTAAGATTGTGCTAATTTTATATTTTTTACTTATAGACTTTTATTTTTCATTTATTTATTTACAGACTTATATTTCTTATTTTAGTTTTTTAGAAATTTTATATTTTAAAGAATTAAAGCTTTTATAATTATTAATTTTAGAGTACAGCGGATATTGTTGAGGATTGTCAGGATGTTGATGTTAATTCTGATTCAAGTTCAAATAGCAGCCACTGGTCTGAGGATACTCCTCAGGATGATGAGGTTGTTGACGTTAATCCTGATTCAAGCTCAAACAGCAGCGATTGGTCTGATGCATCTTCAAATGCATCAAGTTTAAGAAATGACGAATCTCATGATTCAGACACGGATTCAGATGAGGCATCAAGAAACTCAGACGATGAGCTTTCAACTGATGATGGTAATTTTAAATTATTATATAAATTCGTTTCTTTAAATTATTGTCTAGAACTTCATGCCATATTTAAATTTTAAATGAATTAGAAATAGAATTTTACTAAAATATTAATTATTTTCACATAACTTACAAAAGAATTGAAATAAAAATTAGATATTAATACTAAATCGTTAGTAAAAACAGAACCATTGAAATTAGTGATTGATTTTTTAAAATTCAAATTTGGAGAGTAATAATAAAATTCTAACTTTTAAATCAAAAATTGCAAATTAAACATGGCATATGAAAATTTTTAAATTAATGCTGCTCACAAAACTCACCTAAAATTCCTAACACCTGGTTTATTGTGCACACTGAAAATAAATTTGACCGTTGATTTTAAAGTTTAAAATAAGGGAACCAACCGGTGAAACTTTAAAACCTCTTCAGTGTCACAAAATGTAGGAAACAAATTAAATATTTAATTTTAAAATTCAAAAAGTTGATGAATCTTTAAAAATTCATCGAATTTATCTGAAGCATTACACTCATGAGTTTTCATTATTAAGAATTTAAATAAATTTACTTAAAATTTGGCACTAGCAGGCTTCTGTTATCACCGAATTAAAGAATCTAATACCTGTCTTTAAAAATTCAAAATGATAGAATATTTTTTATAAACTAATGCAACATTTTATTGAATTATATTTTTATGTTTTTATTGCATATATTGAATTTTTTTCTAGAATAGAAGAATAAAAATATTAAGAAAATAATTATAAATACTTCCTCTATGAGGAAGCTGATTTGAAAAAACTTACAAACTTTGACGTGATTGCTAATAATAGTATTTCGGTACATTTTCGGTGAAATTAATCAAGCAGTGTCACTATCATTAGACGATCCTTCAGGACTGCGGGTCCTTGTGTCTAATGGGGTCAGCTACCCCATTAGAATTTGGAGTAAATACTTCTTGCTGCCTTCTCTATTGGAAGCACCCGAGAAAAAAACAGATATAAACAGAAAAAATATGTATATTAAAAGATCAAAATAATTGCATGGTTTTTAAAATTAGAAAATACAAGTGAAAATACTGCTTTGATTGGTACATTAATTATTATTAACAGTTCTGAAAAAAAATGTACTTATCTCTTTGCTCCAATTATTTATCCAACTTCTGGAAATCCTCTAGATTTTTTTTTCTTTTTTTGGCAATGCTAAAAAATCAGATTCTGAGACTATTTCACCTATTCCTTTTGCCATATTCTTAGCATTTACTGCTAACAGGATTTCGTTTATTTTTTGTTTATATCGTATAAAAAACTGTTTTTAATGGAACGTTATTTTTGTTAATATCTTGTAGCAGTTCCATTTCTAAAAATATGAATTAATTATTATTGCACTATGCAAAAACATGTTCTAAATTTTTTGTTTGCTAATTAGTATTACACTCATGACCATTTTAATCACAAAGAATGTTCTCTTACCTTCTGCAAATTTTCATTTATATTTTGTTATGTATTTTTCTATTTTAGTAGCTTTCCCAATTTGTTTTATTTTTGAATCCATAATTATTTAGGTATCATTTTTTTCTAATTTACCTATTTTATTTATAATTTAAGATATTTTCCCTATTTCTTAATGAATGTTTCAACTTTTTCTTATATTCGTTAACAGTTTTTAAGTTATTTTAAAACAATGCTTTTTTGTTGCGATTTAAAAAAATGTCTTCATAAATTTTCCAAAGTTATAATTCTACTAATTTTTAAATATCTTTTTCAAGATAAGTTTATACTTTTTTTTTCAATAAAAATTTCGTACTACTCCAGCCAGTTTGCTCGAAGCGAAGCACAGTGATTCAGAGAGCTTTTGAAAGCGTATTATTGTATGATTTGTACTTGTTTTTACCAGGGCTGTTATAGATTTAAATCACTTTGATTTAAATCATTGGGACATTTGAATTAACATCATAATTTAAATAAAAAAAACTTTATAATTTTCCGAATGTCTAATACTGCATGTAAAAAATCGCAAACCATAAAAAAAACCCAAAAATTTGTGAACAAATCTTAAAATTTTCAATTTTTATATCTTATTCTTTATAAGATTTAAAAAATTGGGCTAATATAGGTAAATAATATACCTACGATATTCAAATTTTTGGTATGAAGGTAGCAATTACATTTCAATTAATTTAAATTTGAATGTATATTAATTAATGCAAAATAATTAAATAATATTAATTATTTTTCATATTCACAATAATCCTTTTTTTAATTCTTACAATATTTCTAAGAGATTTCTCTTTTTCGAAACTGTTTAATTTTTATCTTATATAATTTCTTATTTTTACAAAATAAGATTTTTTCTCCTTTTACTTTTAATAATTCTTTTTATTTTAGGATTTTATTAATTTCCTTCTTTTTATGCAAATTATTTAATATTATTTTACACAATTTTGTTAATATAAAATTCACTAACATTTTTATTTCGTACATTTTTATATTTATTTCCATATTTTTAAAAATAAATACTCTCATTATTATTTTACAAATTTATTTAATTTCTTCTAACATATTATCTTTTTTTACGAGGTTTTTTGCAAAATAACTTATTATTTCATAAAATTGTTATATTTTCTTTATTTTTCTAAATTTATTGTTAGACTTATTTAAAGTGTAATATTATAAAAATGTTTTTGGTTTAATTTGCCTAAACTTTTTTATTTTTAAACGATTTTTAAGTTTCTTTTATGAACTTTTTATTTATCTTTATACATACATTTTTTATTTTATTTTCATTAATTTTACTTTTTTTTGTAGATTCTAACCAAATTTTATTATTTTCTATACTTTATACGTTTTTTACAGTTTGTCATCATTTTTTTATTTCTCAGAAACATTTTCCTTCTTTTAACTTGTTTAGTTTTTATCTTGCAATTACGAATTTTTGAAAACATTTATTCGATGCTTTTATCTACATTTTTTAAACTTCTAAATTTTCTACTTTTTTTGAAAACTTTTATTCTTTTACTTTATATTATGTGAATTTAATCTTGTACTACATATTCTCATTTTAAAATCGTTCGTCTGTTTCATAGAATTTCTTTTCTTTTGCAATTTTTTTAAATTTTCCAAATATGTCTTTAATCCTCTGGTATTCAATTTATAAAATAATTATGTAATTTTTTTAATTCTAAATTTTTTTTCTCTTTAGTAATATATTTTAACGTTTTTTTTAATTGTCATCTTATATATTTTTTTAATTTAAAAAAAATGTCCGTAATTTGTTTAATTTTTTTAAAAGAATTTATACTTTTTTATGCCACTGTTTCATTCTTGTGTTGTTTTTTTAATTTTGTCTTCACTTTTGTCGTAATACATTTTTTATTTAAAAGAATTTTCTCTCTCTTCATAGACTGTTTTCTTATATCTTTTTACGTTTTTATGTGTTTTTTTTATAATTTATTTTTTCGCTGTTTTTACCTAATTTTCTTAATTTTACAATCATAAGAATTTCAAGATATTTTTTTGAAATTTTCTCATTTTTTCGACATAATTCAATTGATTAAATGTTTTATTCTTCATTATTTCTTATTAAATGTTCTTAGTTTAAAAAATAAACTACTTAGAAATAAACATTTGGAGATTTTATATTCTGATTATATTGAAAAACATCAATTTTTGTTTTAAATAAAAAAAAATCGGATTTTTTTGATTTTTTAAAAAATCATGATTTTTATCAGCCCTGGTTTTTACCCATTCCCAATTTACCTGTGTACATTGTATAATATCTTTGGTACGTTCTTGTGTCTATAGTTGCACTCCTTACGGTGAAATTCAGCATTACAATTGTAAACACGAAGGCATGGAATAAAATAACCTATAAATTTATACCCTACAAACAAAATAAAAATTTTAATAGAAAAGAACATACTATATGTATATATTATATAGTGTTTTTTCGCAAATTATTGTGTTTGTGAATTATGAGTAACACATCTTGCTGCTTACAATTTCATTGTAGAAAATTAATAGTTTGCCTTCCAACTTTAATTGCTTTTAATATTATTTATTTTATGTACATTGTTTTTCACTGTCATCAACTTTTCTTTCTAGAAATGTATCACGAATGCATCATAGTATGAATTTACATAATCACGATCACTGATATAATCACTAGCAGACGACATTTACTTATTTAACCTGTCAGCAGTGAATCAGTCGAAGTCATATAATCGCAGAGTCGTTTCGATTATCGATTCGGCGCGAAATTTCAAATGTATATTTAATTAAAATTAATAGGGGCGCATGCCTGAGTCCTAATCGTCATATGCAGAATGCTTATTCTCATGAATTTCATATTTCGAAATCATGAAAGTTCGAAATTGCCTTTATTAGAATTTTTTTCTACAGAATTTTTATTATTTGGAATAAACATTTATCTGAATTATTTATATAGGAAATGTTATTCAACGGATTTTTTATTTAACGGAAAAGTCAAAAGATAGAATGTTATAAAATATAAATTAGAGGTTTGTGAATAAATAAATTCACATTAATAAAACAAGAAAGAATCAATTATTAATTTCAAATTAGAGAAATAAGAAGGGCAGTAATACAAAAAACTGAAATTGAAATTAAATTCCCCCACAGCACCTAAACTTGCCACAAGTTTGCCAACCTTTCCTCAAGTGTCGTTAACGTTTAGAAACTTTGATGCACGTTTAGAAACTTGAGGAAAGGTTGAGGAAAGGTTGGCAAAGTTGAGGCAAGTTCAGGTGCTATGGGGGTTGTAAAATTGCAAAGGTTTCATTAAAATTTTAAATTTTCTATAAAATAAATATTAGCTGAATCTTGAAATAAAAAAATTTATACATACAAATATATACATACAAATAAGAGAACACACATGTCCCAAAAACGTCCATAAGACTGCTATCATGTCCAAAAAACGTCCCTAAGACGTCTTTTAAACATGCGTGCTCTCCGACTATATATATTTTTCTTGAAATATATGAAATCGAAAAACCAATTTACAAACTACAAGTGAAAAAATCATATTTAACGGTGTTGCAAGAAGAGAATTAACATAACCTAAAAAATCTTTTTCCGGAAACCACAATTGCGATTCAATTAAACTTAATTTCTTCTGGAAACAAAAAATGTAATTAAAAATATGACTCTTTCTCCATAATTTAAATTTTATGCAAATTCCTTGGCAAATTCTAAAACTAATTTGCCATTTTAACAGAGTTGGGAAGTTACGCGTAAGTTTGAGTTTTTGACGTAAATTCCGTAAGTTTTTTACGTTTGTAATATACGTCATTTACTGCCTCCCACCAGAAAAGCATTGTGTATAAAATTCAGGACGTAATATACGTATTGGAGCGTTCACAAATTACGTAACGTTTTTTTAGGGGGGGGGGGGGAGGTCAAGCAGTTTGTTACGACCAGCAGAAAAAATGGCGCTAATGTATGTAACGACGTGTTACATGGGGGAGGGGGGGTCAAAATTTTCCGAAAAAAACGTTACGTAATTTGTGAACGTTCCCTATGTAAAATACGTAAAAACCCCTACGTAATTTACGTGGGGTTTATAACGTGCACAACCCTGCATTTTAAACATATGTATTGATTTGACTTCACTTTCTGAACAAAATATTAAAAATTGTGAACAAAAAAAGTGAACAATTTTCAATATTTTGTTCAGAAACTAAAGACAATATAATGCATATTTTTAAAATGTCAAATTTGTTTTAGAATCTGCATTAAATTGAAATTACCCGTGTGAAAATCCCCATAAGATATATGCCAAGATTGATTGTTAGCCCCACAGACATAAAATAGGGCCAGAGTATGAGACAGAAAAGGACAGAAACAGTCTCTGTCCTTTATTATCTCATGGCCTACTCCCGTAACCGTTTTTATTGTGCTTTGGGCTATAGACGGTGCAAAAGGACTGTATTTCAGCGATAGCTATAGAAAGAGACAGTAATCTCTATCACGCTCAAAGTACCTTTCAGAGTGAAAGAGAAAAAAGAGGTGCTCTTGTGCTATACACAGGGTTGTGTACGTAACATACCAAAGGTATGTTACATAGTTTGTAACTGTATGTTACCTAGGAAAGTTACTTGCCACATTTGTTACTTAATGCATTTTTTTGGTGGTAGGGGGGTAACATACCTAAAACAGGTATGTTACTTGATGTAACATATCGGTAACATACGCAGAAAACCTCGAGTGACGCATCATTACCCAACCCTGGCTATTTCTATCTCTTTTTATAGCACCCGCTCGCATATACCATAATGCCGCTTTCATACCTTTTCCAGAAACGTTACTTTTGTCTCATTCTACTGCACAGCAGGGGCATAAGTTTGTCTCGTTCTCGCACAAATTATGTGTCCTGGATGGTCTGGGCACATAACTAGTGCGACAACGAGACAAACTTATTCCTCTGCTGTGTAGTAGAATGAGACAGAAGTAAAGTTACGGGACGAGGTATAAAAGCGCCTTAAGAAGCCCAAGATTAGGAGCAAATTGATTTTTTTAAATAACCTTTAAAATGTTAAAAAAGAAACTAAACTCCCAATCGAAACGGGAAGCCATCTGCACGAAATATTCCAAATGTCATCACAGCTAAAAAAAATTATTTTTTAAAAGCCATGGATGAAAAGCACATAGATATTTTTAAATAACCTTTAAAATGTTAAAAAAAAATCCTAAAATCGAAACTGGAAGAGTTCTGCACGCTATATTTCGAATGTCATCACACCTAATATGTCCATTTATGCCCTCTTTTAAAAGCCCTATATTACAAGAATCAAATTTTTTTATATAACCTCAAAATTCTTTGAAAAAAAACACTAAAATCTTAATCGAAACCGAAAGCATTCTGCACGTAATATTCGAAATATCATAACAGCTAATATGTCACTTTTGGTCACTTTTAAAAGCCCTAAATTACAAGAATCAGATTTTTTTATATGTAACCTCAAAATTGTTTTGAAAAAAACCACTAAAATCTTAAACGAAACCGAAAGCGCTCTGCACGACATATTTGAAAAATCATCACAGCTAATATCTCAATTTTTGGTCTCTTTTAAATGCCCTGGATAAGAAGAGTCACATTTTTTTATATAACCTCAAAATAGGTCAAAAAAGTCACTTAAATCCTAATCGAAACCGGAAGCGTTCTGCACAAAATATAAAAATATCATCACAGCTAATATGTCAATTCTTGCTCTCTTTCAAAAGTCCTGGATTAGAAAATTTAGAATTTTTTATATATAACCTCAAAATGTTTAAATAAAAACCACTAAAATCTTAAACGAAACAGGAAGCGTTTGGCACGAAATATTGAAATGTCATCACAGCTAATATGTTAATTTTTGCCCTCTTTTAATGGCCCTAGATTAGAAGAGTCAGAAATTTTTATATAACCTCAAAATAGTTTTAAAAAATCACTAAAATCCTAATAAAAACCGGAAGCTTTCTGCACAAAATATTTTAAATATTATCACAGCTAATATCTTAATATTTGCTCTCTTTTAAAAGCCTTATATTAGAAAAGTCAGATTTTTTTATATGTAACCTCCAAAATGGTTTAAAAAAAAATCACTATAATCCTAATGGAAACCGGAAGCATTCTGCACGAAATATTTGAAATATCATCACAGCTAACATGTCAATTTCTGCTCTCTTTCAAAAGCCCTGGATTAGAAGAGTCAGATGTTTTTATATATAACCTCAAAATTGCGAAAAAAAAATACACTAAAATCCTAATGGAAACAGTAAGCGTTCTGCACGAAATATTTGAAATGTCATCACTGCTAATAGGTCCATTTTTGCCCTCTTTTAAAATCCTTAGAATAGAAAAGTCTGGTTTTTTTTTATAACCTTAAAATAGTGAAAAAAAATCACTAAAATCCTAATTGAAACCAGAAGCGTTCTGCACGAAATATTTAAAATATCATCACAGCTAATATGTTAATTTTTGCCCTCTTTTAAAAGCCCTAGATTAGAAGAGTCAGAAATTTTTATATAACCTCAAAATAGTTTAAAAAAATCACTAAAATGCTAATCAAAACCGGAAGCGTTCTGCACAAAATATTTTAAATATTATCACAGCTAATATCTTAATATTTGCTCTCTTCTAAAAGCCTTATATTAGAAGAGTCAGATTTTTTTATATGTAACCTCCCCAGTAAGAAGGAGAGAATTAAAAAGTATTAAAATTTTTTAATATTTTTGAATACGATTTTTGTCCAATACATGTGTATCCGGCGATAACATCTACTTTTATTGAAAGATCAATTCTTATTAAAACACGTTTCTAAATATTTTTCAATCCAAATGAATTAATTTATAAAAAAGAAATAAAATTAATATTTTTTAATACCCGCAGTTAACATTTATTGAATCCAAATTAATCCCATTATAATGAAAATAAAAAAAAAGTAAAATGAATATTTTAGAATGCTCGCAGTGCAGATTTATTGAATCCAAATCAATTCCTTAATAATAGAAAAAATAAAATTAATAGTTTTAAATACCCGCATTTAAAATTTATTTAATCCAAATGAATCCCTTTATAATGAAAATAAAAGAAAGTTAAAACGAATAATTTAGAATACCCGCAGTACAGATTTATTAAATCCAAATGAATCCCTTCATAATTTATGGAATAAAATTAATATTTTTTAATACCCGCACTTAAAATTTATTCAATCTAAATTAATCTGTTTATAATAAAAATATAAAATTCATGTTTTCGAATACCCACAGTTGAGATTTATTTATTCCAAATGATTCCCTTTATAAATGAAATTATAAAATGAGTAATTTTTATATCACATATTAGTTCAGATTTACTTAATCCAAACAAATCCCTTTATAATGAAAAACAATATTAATTTTATATTTCTTTTAATATTAATATAGAAAGTGTGTGTCTTCGAAAATATTTATTTTATTTTTATTCTACTTTCATTATAACGAGATTCGTTTGAATTAAATGAATAAGATTTATACACACCATAAATTTAGGCAATTTTTTTTGACATTATTTAGGATACAAAATTATGTTAGGATAGGAAAAATAAAAAAAAAATTATGGATTTTAAAATTTTTAGTTTTTTAAAACATAAAAACTTTTTAAAATTCTCACGTAATTAAGTTCAGAATTTTAAAAAAGGTATCAAAGAAATTAGGGGTAAAAAATAGTGAAAATTTGTGGAAAGTGATAGATATTTAAAGTGAGAGACCATTGAAATTTTAAACCGTTGCTCTGAATACCAATTTTTTTTAGAGCATAATTTTGAGTCTAGAAACGTGTAATTTTATCAAATGTTAAAAAAAAAATTGTTGAACGTTTCATTTTTTCTTTGTTTTTCATTAATTTTTTTTTAAACCCATACGAGAGATTATGGAGAATCATTACACAAGCGAAGAAAGAAATCAGCGACAGAAAATAATAAAAATTGTGTAAGAAGAACGATTATAAAAATTTTTAATTTTTTCAAAAATAAAGTAATTAAACTGGTCAAAATTTGAATTCTTGATAGTATCCAACAATTTTAGGCTTTAAACTGTCAAAGAAAAAAATTAGCTCCACTGAACACCCAAGATTTTAATGAGTTGAAACTTCACCGGTGCATCCCTTTAACTAATAGCATACTTAAAAATATTAATTTAATTTTACTTTTAATATAAAGAAATTAATTTAGATTTAGTAAATCTACAATAATATTTTATTTCATTTTCATTATAAAAGAAATTATTTAGATTGCATATAAAACTGAATTGTGTGCATTAAGAAATATTCAATTTTATTTACTTCATTATCATAAAAGAATTTGTTTGGATTAAATGAATCTGAACTGTGGGTATTTAAAAAATATTCATTTCATTTTATTTTCATTATAAACAGATTCATTTGGATTTAATAATCTGAACTGTGGGTATTAAAAACATTCATTTTATTTCTTTTATTATAAAGAAATTTATTGGGATTAAATAAATCGGAACTGTGTGTATTGAAGAATATTCATATTATTTTAATTTTATTTTTATTATAAAGAGATTCATTTGGATTCAATAATCTAAACTGTGGGTATTAAAAATATTAGTTTTATTTTTTTTCATTATAAAGGGATTCATTTGGATTCAATAAATCGGAACTGTAGGTATTCAAAAATTTTCATATTATTTTTATTTTATCTTTATTATAAAGTGATTCATTTGGATTCAATGATTTGAACTGTAGGTATTAAAATATATAAATTTTATTTTTTGCATTATAAAAGGATTCATTTAGATTGCAAAATATTAAGAAACGTATTACTAAGGATTGACTTTTTGATCAGAGTTGATGGTATCGCCGGATTCAAATGGATTGGACAAAAAACGTATTCAAAAAGATTAAATAATTTTCTTTTTTCTTCGAAAATCATAAAATTCCAATCCTTTTCAATTCTCTCCTTCTTACTGGGTCCAAAATGGTTAAAAAAAATCACTAAAATCCTACCCAAGCAGCACGTAATATTACATGAATATCACAGTGACATCATATTGTAGTATTCGTAATATTACGGGGTGATATTACTGTGATATTGAAATGTCCGCCTCAAGGTGATATTACAAGTAATATTACGGTAATATTACAAAGATTTATTTGTTTAAATATTTATTTTACATTAAATAAAATATTTTAAAAAAATCCGGCTCACACGGGGTTTGAACACGGAACGTTCGACACGACGTGAATACGCCTTGTACCTCTCGGCCATCTAGCTCTTGAAATATACTTCAGAAAGTGTTCTTCATATTGTACCAAAGAGAATTTAAGGTACTACATGAAGAACACTTTCTGAAATATATTCCAAGATCTAGATGGCCGAGAGGTAAAAGGCGTATTCACGTCGTGTCGAACGTTGCGTGTTCGAACCCCGTGTGAGCCGGATTTTTTAAAAATATTTTATTTAATGTAAAATAAATATTTAAATAAATAAGTATTGTGTAATATTACTTGTAATATTACCTTGAGGCGGACATTTCAATATCACGTCAATATTACGTCAATACCACTGTAATATCACCCCGTAATATTACCAATATTACAATATGATGTCACTGTGATATTCATGTAATATTACGTGCTGGTTGGATAATGGAAACCGGAAGCGTTCTGCACGAAATATTTGAAATATCATCACAGCTAATATGTCAATTTTTGCTCTCTTTCAAAAGCCCTGAAATAGAAGAGTCAGATTTTTTTATATATAACCTCAAAATTGCAAAAAAAAATACACTAAAATCCTAATTAAAACCGTAAGCGTTCTGCACGAAATATTCAAAATATCATCACAGCTAATAGGTCCATTTTTGCCCTCTTTTAAAATCCTTAGATTAGAAGAGTCCAGTTTTCTTTTATAACCTCAAAAAAGTTAAAAAAAAACCACTAAAATCCTAAACGAAAGCGGATCGTTCGGCACGAAATATTTCTAAAATGATCACAGCTAATATGTCAATTTTTGCTCTCTTTCAAAAGCCCTGGATTAGAAGAGTCAGATTTTTTTATATATAACCTCAAAGTTGCAAAAAAAAAAACTAAAATCCTAATCAAAACCGGAACCGTTCTTCACGAAATATTTGAAAAATCATCACAGCTAATATCTCAATATTTCCTCCCTTTTAAAAGCCCTAGATAAGAAGAGTCACATTTTTTTATATAACCTCAAAATAGGTAAAAAAGTCACTTAAATCCTAATCGAAACCGGAAGCGTTCTGCACAAAATATTAAAAATATCATCAGAGCTAATATGTCAATTTTTGCTCTCCTTTAAAAGCTCTGGATTAGAAGAGTCAGAAATTTTTATATTACCTCAAAATAGTTTAAAAAAATCACTAAAATCCTAATCGAAACCGGAAGCGTTCTGCATGAAATATTTAAAATATCATTACAGCTAATATGTCAATTTTTGATCTCCTTTAAAAGCTCTGGATTAGAAGAGTCAGAAATTTTTATATTACCTCAAAATAGTTTAAAATAAACAGTACAAAAAGCAGGCGCAATGCGCCTGCAATTGAGGGTTTCGTGGCTTTTTCTCACTTTAACTCTCTCTCTCGCACACAACCTAAAATTGACAGCTTTTGGTTCGTGTGTTTCTGTCTTTGTCTCCCACTATCACCCTCTCTCTCGCACACAACCTAAAACTGACAGCTATTGGTTCGTGTGTTTCCGTCTCTGTGTCTTTCTATCACCCTCTCTCTCACACACAACCTTAAATTGACAGCTTTTGGTTCGTGTGTTTCTGTCTCTGTCTCTCACTACCACCCTCTCTCTCGCACACAACCTAAAATTGACAGCTATTGGTTTGTGAGTTTCCGTCTCTGTCTCTCACTATCTACCTCTCTCTCGCACACAACCTTAAATTGACAGCTTTTGGTTCGTGTGTTTCTGTCTCTGTCTCTCATTATCACCCTCTCTCTCACACACAACCTAAAATTGACTGCTATTGGTTTGTGAGTTTCCGTCTCTGTCTCTCACTATCTACCTCTCTCTCGCACACAACCTAAAATTGACAGCTTTTGGTTCGTGTGTTTCTATCTCTGTCTCTCACTAACACCCTCTCTCTCGCACACAACCTAAAACTGACAGCTATTGGTTCGTGTGTTCCCGTCCTTGTATCTCACTATCACCCTCTCTCTCACACACAACCTAAAATTGAATGCTTTTGGTTCGTGTGTTTCCGTTTCTGTCTCTCACTATCACCCTCTCTCTCGCACACAACCTAAAATTGACAGCTATTGGCTGTGAACGACGGATGGACGGACGGACGGACGACAAAGTCTCACTATAAGGGTTTCGGTCCCGAACCACGAAACCCTAAAAATCACTAAAATCCTAATCGAAACCGGAAGCGTTCTGCATGAAATATTTAAAATATCATCACAGCTAATATGTTAATTTTTGCCCTCTTTTAAAATCCTTAGATTAGAAAAGTCTGGTTTTTTTTATAACCTTAAAATAGTTTAAAAAAAACACTAAAATCCTAATCGAGACCGGAAGTGTTCTGCACGAAATATTTGAATTATCATTACAGCTAATATGTCAATTTTTGCTCTCTTTTAAAAGCCTTGGATTAGAAGAGTCAGATTTTTTTATAAATAATTTTTAAAATTGTAAAAAAAAACGAAATAAACCACTAAAATCTTAAACGAAACGTTCTACACAAAATATTCTAAATGTCATCACAGCTAATATCTCAATTTTTGCTTTCGTTTAAAAGCGCTGGACCAGAAGAGTCTAATTTTTTTATATATAACTTTAAAATTGTTTTAAAATAATCTACTAAAATCCTAATCAAAACCGGAAGCGTTCTGCACGAAGGATTCCGAAGGTCATTAAAGGTTATAGGTTGATTTTTTGCCCTTTTTTGAGAGCGGTTGATAAAATTGTTTAACATTGACTGTTGATGGTTTTTGTTATTAACAAAATCGTTTTTTTTTATTTTTTTGTTGACATTTTAGCTGTTTGAATAAAAAGTCTGGGTCTTGGAATCTAAATTAATTAAAGTCTTGACAAAAATGGCCTTATCATGATTGATGACCTTTGGAATATAGACCGCGAAAGGCTTTCGAATTGTCAAAAGTTTTTTTCATTTTCGAGTCTGGTTCCATTTACTACTTGTATAATTTTCGTATTATATAATAATGGTTAATATATATGGATATTGATCTCATTTTTATTTCTTCTGATTTAAAATTTATTGAAATCAGGGGGAAAAAATTTGTTGTTTTTGATGTTATGGACTTTATGTCGACAATAGAATCCGAACAATTCTATTTTTGCTACTTTTCGACAACTTTTTGAAACGTCGACGCTTTAAGAGTTGACAGACGTTCTTGCAGTTTGATAAATAAAACTGTTTCGAATAACTACACTTGAGCCTTTTAATTTTAGCAGATGGATATTGCAGTATGCATGAGGGTCTAAGATTTGACATTCTTTGTGATTTTTTTCCTGCATTGTCTCTAATTAAAAAATGATTACATTATAGTAATGTATATATGTATACCATATTTGCATTATGAGTATTTATTAATTTTTGATCTATTATATTGATATTATTCAACAACATCAAGTTACTTAATTTTGTATACCTGCCTTTTTATATTTTTCGTGTACTTTAAGGTGCACTCTACATTTTTTGATTTTTTGTAAAGCGTTATCTTTATTTTCATCTTTTGCTAAAATGTAATATTAAAGAGCCTCCTATAAATTGCTTACAATTATTTAGAATTTTACGATGCTCTGGATGAAACAGATGTTGAAAGCAACTACGACACTTCCGATGATGAAAATGAAGAATTTGACATAAATGATGATCCACCACTATTTGCTGAATGTCCGCTCACATTGTCGGAGAGTTTGCTGTCCGTTCTGTCTTTGACTTTACGTTTCACCATCTCAGGAGTTTTACTAGCTTCAATATTGGAGTTAATCAAAATGCACTGTCCAGAGCCAAACAATTGTATAAAGTCTTTATACAAGTTCAAAAAGTATTTTGAACATTTGAAATGTCCTGTTAAGAGACATTATTATTGTTCTCATTGTAACGAAAATCTTGAGAATAAAAATGAACAGTGTCCTAATTGTTTAGAAGATACTACTGTCAGTTATTTTATGACTATATCTATAATTTCTCAATTGAGTTCTTTATACAGCAGACGTGGATTTCAAGAAAAATTAAATTATAAGAATAATCGAGTGAAATTGGTAGAAAATAACATTGAAGACATTTATGATGGGAAAGTTTACAAAGAATTAAGCGAAGAAGGAGAAATTTTGTCTGATCCGAAAAATATTTCTTTATGTTGGTATACAGATGGTGTACAGGTTTTTAAATCCTCTAAATTTTCCTTCTGGCCATTATACCTGGTAATAAATGAACTTCCCTACCAGGAACGATTTAAGAAAGAAAATTTAATATTAGCTGGAATGTGGTTTGGCGAGGAAAAACCTGATGCAAATTTGTTTTTGATGCCCTTGTACGATGAAGTGAATGAATTAAAACATGGAGTTGACTTTAATGTTCCTGATGCTGATGATCCTGTAAATGTTAAAGCATTAATCATTTGTGGCACATGTGATCTGCCCGCAAAAGCTCTTTTTTTAAATATGAACCAGTATAATGGAAAATGTGGTTGTCACAAATGCAAACAAGAAGGTGAATCTATTGGAAAAGTTCATGTGTATCCATATCAAAGGAACATGTCTATGCGGACAGAAGCTGAGACGCTGGCAGACGCTGCACAAGTGACTACAAGACCCATTAATGGAATAAAAGGTCCAACAATTTTGGCATTCATGGTTTTTCAGTGGATCCGAACAACCGCACTTGACTCTATGCATTGCGTTTTTGAGGGAGTTATGAGAGCCCTTTTAAATTTGTGGTTTAATGGAGAATATTCCGATATGCCTTGGTCATTATATCGCTTTATAGACATCATCGACCAAAGGCTAAAAAACATTAAACCGCCTGGATTTATACAAAGAAGACCACGTTCCATTAAAAAACATTTGAAGTATTGGAAAGCTTCAGAGATGAAAAATTTTTTCTTCTACTTTTCTCTTATAATTTTGGAAGACATCATGCCAAAAGATCATTTTGATCATTTCAAACTTATTGTTGGTGCTATATTTCTTCTTTGCCAAAAGAGTATATCGGAAGAAAATATTGTTCAAGCCTCTCGAATGTTGCATGAATTTGTTTCAAGATTTCAGCATTTATATGGTTTTAGATACATGACTTGTAACGTCCACTCCCTCCTGCATTTACCTGACCTTGTTCGCGATTTAGGTCCACTTTGGGTATATAGTTGCTTCACTTTTGAAGATATTAATGGAAAATTAAAAAGCTTGGTTCATGGAAGTAAAAGTGCGCAGTTACAAATTTATAATGGAGCTTCATTATATATAGGAACTTTTACTTTAAATAAAGATCATTTAGAAGTGGGTAGTAAAGCATTCCAATTTTGCAAAAAACTGTTATGTCCGACTAAGCAGTTAAAATTGCAAAATATTGGAGAATCTATTTTCATAGCTGGAGGGTTGTCCAAAACTACAGTTCCTAATAATATAATTTTGCAATTAGAAGAGGAAGGAATTGTTGGTCAAAAATTTATTGTATTTAAAAGGTTGTTCAAAAACAATTTTGTGTATATGTCTGAATTGTATTTACTTGCAAAGTTAACAAATTCAACTTGCGCGAAGTATGTCCATTTAAACGAAACCAAATTTGGAATAATAAAATTTTTTATACGAGTAACAAATTGCTTATGCCGTAAGGTGTGTGAACACAGGGCAGATCACTATGTCGTGTTAAAAACCTGCCTTGCAGAAATTGCATACCCAAACACACCAATACCTGGTGGACCCGGAATTAGTCACATTTACAAAGTGGAGGTTGTCGAAAATGAAATTCATATAGTAAATGTAAATTCCTTATTGTCACTGTGTTTCTTCATCAATGTAGAAGATACAAATTCTACTTACGTTGTTGAGTCTGTAAACACTATAGAGCAGGAGTAAACAACACACACACACACTTTACTTCTATCTTTTTTATTCACAAATTTCATCAACTATTTATTTCCCACCTCTCTTATTTCGTTTTCAGAAGTTCATTTTCTCTTCATCTTAAAACCATGTTTCTCCATTTATCCTTATTCTCATCCTTTGTAATCATAGAAAATTTCTTTTTTATCCCACAGGCACAAACATGGCGCTTTTAGATGCCTGTAGGCAAGGTCTAAACGCATTCATTTGTTCGACCGGGTAAAAATGGCTTCCATTTTTTCCCTAGGGAAAAAATGAACAGCTGATCCATGCATTTTTTCCACCACAGGGCAAAAATGGCCGCCATTTTTACACGGTCAAACAAGTGAATGCATTTGGACCCCAACCTACAAACATTTAAAAGCACCAAGTTTGTGCCTTTGGAATAAAAAGTATCGTAAGCAACACGGGTTTAAAGTCAGTCCAATTTGTTTACAATGATGTTTGTGTACTCGTTTACGTCTCGGGCTTCGCCCTCGACTATCACTCGTACACATACATCAGCGTAAACAAATGGCTGCCTTTAACCCCTTGTTGCTTAATATACTATTTTACTCTCCTTTCTAACTTTTTGTTGCACAAACGAGTTTCTTTTCCTTTCTTTCCAAATTCTATCCTTCTCCGCCCACTCCTCTCTTTAACTTCCCCTTTTATCTTATCACTTCTTTTTTTCTCTTCTCCCACCCTCACAATCCAATTTGCAAATTTTTTTCTTTATCCCTCTCAAACACTTTTAATATTGTTTTCTTCGATTTGTGCTCCGACATTTTTAAGCAGATTTTCTACTTCGTCCCTATTGTTTCTTTCTTCCACTTTAAACCCTTTAACAATTATTTTATCCCTTCTTTTCCTCTCCTCCCATTTTTCCTCCATCTCTTTATCGTTTTCTTAATCACCTTATCCCCTTTCCTCATTTTTATAACCCTCTTTTTATTTCATTCTTTAACCATTCCCTAGATTATTTTCATTCTTCCTTCAACTTTAACCATTCTATCGTCTAACTTCTCACTTACTTAAATCTTTTCTTTTACTTTTTTTCACTTTTTATCTAACTTCAACATGTGTATTAATTAACCTAAATTGATTTCCGCATCTTTCTCTGTCCTTCGACTTCAATTTCTTAATTTTTTTTGCAACCTAAAAATCCCACAATTCTATGTAATTTTTTATCTCGTTCTTATTTGCTTAATTCACCTATTGAATCTATCATAGTATATCCGACACATCTTAAAGCACGCCTACTAACCTTACTTTTATTACACTGTCCCTTTTTATACTTTACTCCTTTTCCATTCACTCCTATAAACTTTTCCTTCACTCACTCTAATTCACTGGTTCCTCTTTTCTGTCATCCATTTTTGAACACAAATCTACCACAAAAAAATTCACCTTGTGTGTAACTGAACTGCTACTTCAATCCCACTTTACTGCATAGGCAATTTGTTACTCAAATAAAAACTTAAGAATTTCTCAAATTTAACATAATTCACCTAGATTCGGCAAGGGTCCTGGTGGCATGTGGACTAACTACAAATTTCCATTAGTGTAAGATGGTTTTATCAGAGGAATAAATAATTTAGCACAATTCAGATGACTATAATTTATTAATATATAAATAAGTTTTTACAACTTAGCTGTAAATTACAAACTGACCGTCTCAATTATCATTCCCTTTATCGCTGTTAGTCATCAGTCATGCCCAATTATATTATCTTATTTAAATTTTAGAGTCATAATTTAATAATACATTAGTAAGAAAAGATAACAGATACTTTTTTCCGTTTCTTACTAATAGAATTTTTTAGTTAGTCCACATGCAACCAGGACCTTTGCCGGATCTAGGTAAATTATCTTAGCTGAAATATACTATAGAATTTTATACTCTAAGTAAATTTGTATCTTTTAACCTCTTTAAAAATGTTAACTTTCGCAACTACTCTATACTCTTTAAAAACAACGGGGAAAAATCTCAAAACAGGATAATTATATATATATAATAATCATATTCCCAATGTTTTGCAGTTTTCATTGTTTAGTTCTATGTAACTTTTTTTTGCAAAAGGAGCAATTTTACATACCACTTTTAAGAAATTAATTTGGTAAAAACGCATCATTATAAATTTATTAACCAGCAAATTTACTATTATTAATTAAATGTATTATTTGACCTTAATTTACTTAAATATGAAGCAAATATATGTCCACAAATGATCAAGGGGTGAATGCTTGACAATTAAATATAAATGCAGAAGTATATATCAGTGTTATAGGACTTAATTACGCTTTCTGATATACTAATTTGAGAATGAAGAAAAATAAGATAACTATCAAACTTTGTTGAGAATTATTGAAAAGATATTATCGATTTCACTGAGTCAAATAAAACGAAAAAATCTTCACTTTTTTAACGTTTCAACAGCTATGCTGCCCTCATCAGAAACTGTCTTAAAAGATCAAAAAATTTCCTTTTTCCGGTGTTGCTGTGAAAATCGAAGTGTTGCAAACTAGCATCGATGGAATCAATGTGCTTTGGATGTAAATCATACATGCGACACTCCAACAGAAATTGCAATTGAGTAGAACTACGCAGAACTTTCTTGTTTAAATTCGTCAAATTATTAATAGTTGTCTTAATTTTGTTTGAGTCATCTACGATGAATTGTTGAGAATTGTAGAAAAATTAATTTTGTTAATCGAAGATTTTCCACTGCAGCAAATACTTTTTTATTGAACCTGGTATAGCGTTTGAATGAAACACGTAACAAATTTAAATAGACTCTCATAAAACCAACCAATTTACAATTTATTGCGTCAAAGGTAGTTGTTATGATCCTCTTATAATCAAAACATGAAAAAATTGCTGATGCTTTCATATGGGAAAAATGATTTTCAATTATTTTATATATTCTAAAGATGCAGCTCTTTTAGTAAGAAGAAGCAAATTCTTTGATTTTGTTACACATAAACATGTTAATAGTTTCGGTTTTTTCTTTTTATTTCTTTCAATACAATTTTTCCATTATACTGGATTATAATGGATTTTTCCATTATACAGAAGCAACAAGATAGATTATACTTTTAATATTTACAATGTTATTTCCATCTAGAACAGTAGGTAACTGAATCAACTATATCTTCTTGATATATATAGTTTTTAATTCATAAACCTCATCATAAAGGTAATATAAAAACAAATATTATCAAGGGTTTTCTGGCTTGCAATTATTAAAATTTCTTTCAATAAAGTTTTCAGATATGATGGAAGTTCATTTATTTTTAAGAGGTTCATACTCCCTTAAGTAAAATTCTCGAAATGAAAATTCAGAAGTCATAAAATGTTTTACAAATTCTGTGTAGAAAACAAATAAATTATTATTTGGATTCAATAAAATTTCGCTTTAAATAATTAAAAGTAAATTTTTTTTTAATGAACATCTATCAATTTTTCTATATCAATTTCAGTTGTATTATTTTAATAGTACATTGAAATCCACTCATAACGAACTCATAACATTTCAAGGAACTGCTGTAACATGGCCGTTAAAACTGAAGTTCGCTATAAATAAAGTTGAATTAGAAATTTAAAAATATCTGATAATATAGTATATAATACAAAGTTTCATAAATGCATAATATTTATTTATTTGCTTACTCTCCAAATTTTGTGTATTTAAATTGACATCTTGTGCAGTTTAAAAATTTTTCTTCTTTGTTCCTTCATACACTGAAAAAATGCTTCGGGTAAAGTTTACCATATTTATGATAGACCTTGGATTAAAGTCACAAATGCAGAATTGTACTCCAATTTTTAGAAAATTATTCCCATCTTTGTGGCAATTTTGAGGAAAATTACTAGAAATATGGGAATAATTTTCTAAAAATTTAGGTACAATTCTGCATTTGTGACTTTAATCCGAGGTCTATCATAAATATGGTAAACTTTACCTAAAGCATTTTTCCCGTGTACAGTGCACACAATCGAAGATTTTAAACTAAAATCTTTACACGGCGATCTGTTTGACTTTCCTTATCCCAATTCTTTCAAAATTTGTAACGAATCCAATGAAACGTAAAAAATTTTCTCTTTACAACCGACCTCTCATTATAATCATACTCGTTATAAGTGGATTTTACTGTATTAAAAATTTACTTAAAATCCATGTTTGTTATAAAGTTTTTGAATTTAGTGAAAGATAGATATAATTATAAAATACTAGAATTTTGAGAAAACAAATTTAAACACTATGATAATTTTGTTAAAAGATTTTTCATGCAACTGAAGCAATAAAATTATTCTTTGATAGGAGTTTTCAAATGACCAAATTTCATCTAAAACTTGTATAAAGAAGTTTCAAAATTATTTGACTCTTGGCGGTACATTGTTAACAATATTATTGTAATTATCAATTATTTTAAAACAGTTTTATTCATTTCAATTGTATCGTTAAGGATTATTGTACAGACTTTTAAGTTTAAAAAGCATGTTTAATTTACTTTTTTAAACTCTTTATTTTTAATTATAATGTATAAGTAAATATACTTTTATAATAAGAATACTTTTTCTGAAATAATCCTTTAAAAATGCTACATAATCTCTAGTTCTGTGGATGAAAAATGAAGCAGCATCTTATCAAATGTTAAATCATTCAAAAATTTTAAGTTCAACCAGGAAAATATAAAAAAAATGTTAATGTTTATTTTTTTAAAAACATGTACAATCAAAAAATAAAGTGTTAAAAAATTATTATGAATTTGATTTTATGAACAAATATAAGGTAGGTACACTGTAAAAACAGGTGTCTTACAAGTGTCTTATTTAAGGACATAAGATGTTTAGAAAGCGTCTTACAGGTATTTTTATGACACTTTCTCAATGGTTTAAAATTAAGACACCCTAAAATGTCTTCAAAGTAAGGACAAAATAAGACACTTGTTTTTAGAGTGTAATTTATTCTATTCATCAAGAAAAATCTCAGCGATTAAAGGATAAAAAACGTGCCCAAATTATTGACACTAATTTGTAAGATTTCCGCCATTGTTCAAACGTTCAACAGGTAAAGTATAAAACAGTACATTGCGATCTTTGTCAAATGCGTTTCGTATAATATTTTTCAAAAAAAATGCATGGAAACGTAAAAATATGAACTCTCTTCAAATTACACATGTCACATATGTCACACATGTTACATATGTCACACATGCCACATATATCACAGATGTCACACATGATACATATGTCACACATATAACATATGTCACACATGTCACACATATCCAACATGTTTCATATGTTACACATGTCACACATGTTCCACATGTTACTTATGTCACACATATTACATGTGTCACACATGTCACATATATCACTGATGTCACATGTTGCACATGTTACATATGTCACACATCTTACAGATGTCACACATGTCACACATTTTTCATATGTCACACATGTCACACATTTCTCATATGTCACACATGTCACACATATCACTGATGTCACACATGTTACATATGTCACAAATATTACATATGTCCCACATGTCAAAAATATTACGTATGTCGCACATGTTAGACATATTACATATGTCACACATGTCACACATGTTACATATGTCACACATGTTACATATGTCACACATGTTACACATGTTACATATGTCACACATGTTACACATGGTACACATGTTACATATGTCACACAGATTACATATATCCCTAAATTACTGGCCATTGTTTGCCAGAATTCCGCCATGATTTGTATTCTCATGTTAAAGTGTGTCGGAAAATAATGTTTCTTTTGGTTAAAAAAATATATAATATCGTCTAAATAATTAAAATAATATATCGATTAAAAAACTTGAAAAAAGGCAAAAAAAAAATGCCTAAATTACTGGCCATTGTTTGAGAGATTTCCGCCATGATTTGTAATCTCATGTTAAAGTGTGCTAGAAAATTATGTTTCTCTTGGTTAAAAAATATATAATATCGTCTAAATAAGTTGAATACTATATCGATTAAAAAACTTGAAAAATAGCGAAAAAAAAGGTGCAGAAATTACTGGCTATTGTTTGCCAGATTTCCGCCATGATTTGTATTCTCATGTTAAAGTGTGCTAGAAAATAATGTTTCTTTTGGTTTAAAAAATATGTAATATCGTCTAAATAATTTAAATAATATATGGATCAAAAAACTTGAAAAAATGCGAAAAAAAGATGCCTAAATTACTGGCCATTGTTTGCTAGATTTCCGCCATGATTTGTATTCTCATGCTAAAGTGTGCTAAAAAATTATGTTTCTCTTGGTTAGAAAAATATATAATATCGGCTAAACAATGACAATCATATATCAAATAAAAAACTTGAAAAAAAGCGAAAAAAAAGATGCAAAAATTACAGGCCATTGTATGCCAGATTTCAGCCATGATTTGTATTTTCATGTTAAACTGTGTTAGAAAATTATGTTTCTCTTGGGGAAAAAATAGTACATTGTGTACCGAGGAGGCAAAATAAGCCTCTTTTCGCTGAGCGAAATTTTGTCAATACGAGGCTTAGATGTAGCCAACGAGCCAACGGCTAGTGTCGAAAGTCAAAGCCGAGTATTACAAAATTTTGCAAAGCGAAAAAGCTTGCCTCCGAGGTGCACATAGTGCTTTATATAACAAAAGCATTAAAACATTATTGACACTTTAGGCGGCAGGCGTCGCCTCGTCGTCTTGTAGATGAAACGAACTCCCGACGCGACAGATACGATTTACTGTTGATTTTTACTTAATAAACCTTGTAATATTAATTTATTGACCGAATTTAAGTTTAATTTGATTCGCGAACGCGAATAAACACGAAAATAGTGATGACAGTGAGTGACCTGTCAACCTGTAAAAAAATAGAATTTTTAGGTTACGTCCGCTGTTACATTTAAACTGTTTAAAAAACAAATAATACCGAATTACTTTCACAAGTGACACAATGATGGCAGCAATGTATTTCAAATAATAAATGATATGACAAGATGTTCTAAGGCACTAAATTGTTAAAAGTGATTAAATGCGCAAGCCCAGATTTTGAAAAAGTCCACTTTTGCGTACAGTACGTAAAAGTCGTCTTTTACGGACTACGCACATGCGCACTAGCAGCGCTAGTAGCCAATCACAGAGAAGGTCACTTTACCTACAAAAAATAGGCACAAAAACACATGTTTTAATGCTTCAGTTATATAAAATATATAATATCGGCTTAACAATGACAATCACATATCGATTGAAAAATTTGAGAAAAAGCAATAAAAATATCCCCAATTTACTGGCCATTGTGTGCCAGATATCCGCCATGATTTGTATTCTCATGTTAAAGTGTGTTAGGAAATTATGTTTCTCTTGGTTAAAAATATACATAATATCTGCTCAATAATTAAAATAATATATCGATTAAAAAACTTAAGAAAAAGCGAACAAATCGATGCCTTATTTACTGGCCATTGTTTGCCAGATATCCGCCATGATTTGTATTCTCATGCTAAAGTGTGCTAGAAAATTATGTTTCTCATGGTTAGAAAAATATATAATATCGGCTAAACAATGACAATCTTATATCGAATAAAAAACTTTAAAAAAATCGAAAGAAAGATGCGAAAATTACAGCCCATTGTTTGCCAGATTTCCGCCATGATTTGTATTCTCATGTTAAAGTGTGTCAGAAAATTATGTTTCTTTTGGTTAAAAAAATATATAATATCGGCTAAACAATGACAATCATATATCAAATAAAAAACTTGAAAAAAGCGAAAAAAAAGATGCAAAAATTACTGGCCATTGTATGCCAGATTTCAGCCATAATTTGTATTTTCATGTTAAACTGTGTCAGTAAATAATGTTTCTTTTAGTTAAAAAAATATATAATTTCGTATAAATAATTTGAATAAAATATCGATTAAAAAACTTGAAAAAAGGCGAAAAAAATGTCTAAATTACTGGCCATTGTTTGCCTTATTTCCGCCATGATTTGTATTCTTATGTTGAAGTGTGCTGAAAAATTATGTTTCTCTTGATTAAACAAATATATAATATCGTCTAAATAATTTAAATAATATATCGATTGAAAAAAAGGAAAAAAAGAGACAAAAATTACTGGTCATTGTTTGCCTGATTTCCGCCATGATTGGTATACTTATGTTAAATTGTGCTAGTAAATTATATTTCTTTGGTTAAAAAATATATAATATCGTATAAATTATTTTTTATATATATAGATTGAAAAACTTGAGAAAAAACAAAAAAAAAGATAACTAAATTACTGGCCATTGTTTGCCAGATTTCCGCCATGATTTGTATTCTCATGTTAAAGTGTGTTAGATAATTATGTTTCTATTGGGGAAAAAAATATATTATTTCGGCTAAATAATTAGAATAATATATCAATTGAAAAACCTGAGAAAAAGCAAAAAAAAGAGACCTTAATTAGAGCCCATTGTTTGACAGATTTCGGCCATGATTTGTATTTTCATGTTAAAGTGTGTCAGAAAATTATGTTTCTTTTAGTTAAAAAAATATATAATTTCGTCTAAATAATTTGAATAAAATATCGATTAAAAAACTTGAAAAAAGGCGAAAAAAAAGATGCAAAAATTACTGGCCTTTGTTTGCCAGATTTACGCCATGATTTATTTTCTCATGTTGTAGTGTGCTAGAAAATTATGTTTCATTGGTTAAAAAAATATATAATATCGGCTAAACAATTACAATCATATATCAATTGAAAATCTTCAGAAAAATCGATAAAAATATCCCTAAATTACTGGCCATTGTTGCCTTATTTCCGCCATGATTTGTATTCTTATGTTGAAGTGTGCTAAAAAATTATGTTTCTCTTAATTAAACAAATATAGAATATCGTCTAAATAATTTAAATAATATATCGAATAAAAAACTTAAAAAAAGGCGATAAAAATATCCCTAAATTACTGGCCATTGTTTGCCAGATTTCCGCCATGATTTGTATTATCATGTTAAAGTGTGTCAGAAAATTATGTTTCTTTTGGTTAAACAAATATATATAATATCGTATAAATAATTTATATAATATATCGATTGAAAAACTTGAGAAAAAACAAAAAAAAAGATAACTGAATTACTGGCCATCGTTTGACAGATTTACTCCATGATTTGTATTCTCATGTTAAAGTGTGTTAGAAAATTATGTTTCTCTTGGAGAAAGAAAAATATTATTTCTGCTAAATAATTAGAATATTATATTAATTAAAAAACTTGCGAAAAAGCAAAAAAAAGAGACCTTAATTACTGGCCATTGTTTGACAGATTTTGGCCATGATTTGTATTTTCATGTTAAAGTGTGTTAGAAAATTATGTTTCTCTTGGCGAAAAAAAAAAATTATTTCTGCTAAATAATTAGAATATTATATTAATTAAAAAACTTGCGAAAAAGCAAAAAAAAAGAGACCTTAATTACTGGCCATTGTTTGACAGATTTTGGCCATGATTTGTATCTTCATGTTAAAGTGTCTCAGAAAATTATGTTTCTTTTGCTTAAAAATATATATAATATCGTCTAAATAATTTGAATAATATATCGATTGAAAAACTTGAAAAAAGTCGAAAAAAATGATTCCTAAATTACTGGCCATGGTTTGCCAGATTTCCGCCATGATTTGGTTTCTCATGTTAAAGTGTGCTAGAAAATTATGTTTCTTTAGTTAGAAAAATATATAATAACGGCTAAACAATTACAATCATATATCGATTGAAAAACTTGAGAAAAAGCCGAAATAAAATATACCTAAATTACTGACCATTGTTTGCCAGATTACGGCCATGATTTGTATTCTGATGTTAAAGTGTGTTAGAAAATTATGTTTCTCTTGGCGAAAAAAAATATATTATTTCGGCTAAATAATTAGAATATTATATTATTTAAAAAACTTGCGAAAAAGCAAAAAAAAAGAGTCCTTAATTACTGGCCATTGTTTGACAGATTTTGGCCATGATTTGTATTTTCATGTTAAAGTGTGTTAGAAAAGTATGTTTCTCTTGGCGAAAAAAAATATATTATTTCTGCTAAATAATTAGAATATTATATTAATTAAAAAACTTGCGAAAAAGCAAAAAAAAAGAGACCTTAATTACTGGCCATTGTTTGACAGATTTTGGCCATGATTTGTATTTTCATGTTAAAGTGTGTTAGAAAATTATGTTTCTCTTGGCGAAAAAAAAAAAATTATTTCTGCTAAATAATTAGAATATTATATTAATTAAAAAACTTGCGAAAAAGCAAAAAAAAAAGAGACCTAAATTACTGGCCATGGTTTGCCAGATTTCCGCCATTATTTGTATTTTTATGTTAAAGTGTGTTAGAAAATTATGTTTTTCTTGGTGGAAAAAAATATATAATTTCGGCTAAATAATTAGAATAATATAGCAATTGAAAAACTTGAAAAAAGGCGAAAAAAAAGATGCAAAAATTACTGGCCTTTGTTTGCCACATTTACGCCATGATTTGGTTTCTCATGTTAAAGTGTGCTAGAAAATTATGTTTCTTTGGTTAGAAAAATATATAATAACGGCTAAACAATTACAATTATATATCGATTGAAAAACTTGAGAAAAAGCCGAAATAAAATATACCTAAATTACTGACCATTGTTTGCCAGATTTCGGCCATGATTTGTATTCTCATGTTAAAGTGTGTTAGAAAATTATGTTTCTCTTGGCGAAAAAAAATATATTATTTCGGCTAAATAATTAGAATAATATATCAATTGAAAAACTTGAGAAAAAGCAAAAAAAAAGAGACCTTAATTACTGGCCATTGTTTGACAGATTTCGGCCATGATTTGTATTCTCATGTTAAAGTGTGTCAGAAAATTATGTTTCTTTTGGTTAAAAAAATATATAATATCGTATAAATAATTTGAATAATATATCGATTGAAAAACTTGCGAAAAAGCGAAAAAAAAGATGCCTAAATTACTGGCCATTGTTTGTCAGATTTTCGCCATGATTTGTATTCTCAAGTTAAAGTGTGTTAGAAAATTATGTTTCTCTTGGTTAGAAAAATATATAATATCGGCTAAACAATGACAATCTTATATCGAATAAAAAACTTAAGAAAAAGCGAAAGAAGGATGCGAAAATTACTGGCCATTGTTTGCCAGATTTTCGCCAAGATTTGTATTTTCATGGTAAAGTGTGTTAGAAAATTATGTTTCTCTTGGTTAGAAAAATATATAACATCTGCTTAATTTTTTACAAACTGTGTTAAGTGAAAAACTGGAGAAAAAGCAATAAAAAACATACCTGAATTACTGGCCATTATTTGAGAGATATCCGCCATTGTTTGTACCTTTACGAACTATAGTTTTAGAAAGCTTTAATTTTAATTAAATATGTAATTGTAAAGCGGTTTAGTTTTTTTTAATCTATGTAGTGTAAAAATATCAGGAAATAAGGATTATAAAGATGCCTAAATTATTTAAAACTTTGTGTATCTTGACTATGGCATATGAACATTAGCCATGCTTGCGCAGATTTTCGCCATACTTAAAAGTGTGGCTGAAGTCTTTCTAGTATTGCTAAACATTTACAAGATTTGCGCCATGATTTGCAAGATTTTAGCCATTGGCGTTTAGTTACGCGGGTTGCAGTTTTTCTTTTTTTGACAACGTTTTGACTGTCAATCCTTATAATTTTCCAGTAATCTACACGTAAAAATACATATGTGTACCAAATTAGAGCTTTCAGTTTATTAATAAGGTACATCTTTGTTTCGTAAATGTACGGAACCCTAGATTTTGGTACGGGTGTAACTCGTACTTGCCCGATTTTTTAAATTTCAATATAAATGAACTAATTTATTAATTTAAGTAAACAATTTAGTTTTTACTATTTGAACAATCTAAATTAACAAATTCATAGTACCGACATTTTCGAACAAAATAAATCCATTATTTTTTAAAATTTCAAGATAAATGAACCAATTTGTTAATTCAAGGAAATAATTAATTACTTTTTATTGTTTAAACAATCTAAATTAACAAATTTATAACATCAACATTTATAAAGAAAACAAATTTGATCTTTTTTTGAAATTTCAAGATAAATGAACTAATTTGTTAATTCAAGGAAATAATTAAGTAGTTTTTATTGTTTAAACAATCTAAATTAACAAATTCATAACATCAACATTTATAAAGAAAACAAATTTGTTCTTTTTTAAAATTTCAAGATAAATGAACTAATTTGTTAATTCAAGGAAATAATTTAGTTTTTATTGAACAAACGATCTAAATTAACAAATTCATAACATCAACATTTATAAAGAAAACAAATTTTTTCTTTTTTTAAATTTCAAGATAAATGAACTAATTTGTTAATTCAATAAAATAATTCAGTTTTTATTATTTAAACAATCTACATTAACTAATTCGTAACACCGACATTTTAGAACAAAATAAATTCATTCTTTTTTTAAATTTTAAGACGAATTATAAATTGTTTAAAAAACTAATTGTTTAAGAAATTTATTATAAACATTTATAATTATAAACAAATATTAAAACTTTTATCAGAAAAAAAGATTCAGGTAAGTGGAGAATGTTTTAAATAATTAAATTTTACATTAGAAATTGTTTAAACAAATTGTTATGAGCAACTGGACAAATATTGAAACTTTTATCAGAAAAAAAAAGATTCTGGAAAGTGAAGAATATTTTAAATAATTAAATTTAACATTATTATATTGTTAATTATTTTATTATATTTGTTTAAACAAATTGTGACGGCGGCCTAATGACACGTAATGTTTCACTAGATAAATCGCTAAAACAACATTAATTAATGTCACTAGGTAATAAGCGGTAAAATACGAACGATTAAACCGAAATATATTATTTATATTTAAATAACGATCAACAATAGATTTCCTTTACGTTCTTTTAATTTTTTTTCGAATATTTTTTAAACTTTTATAATCTTCAAGATTCGAAAATGTCGACCAAAAAAGGGGTTTTAATTTTACGACTTGAAAATATCCGAAAACGAACATCTGGTATCATAAATCTGGACCACGGGTCTCTGGGCCTTTCCGGCAATAAAACATGATATTTACTGATGGGATAACCCATAAAGGATGCAAAATAATATTGAAATCAATTTGTTTCCTTAATTTAATCAAATTTTTAGAAAAATTGAATACTTTAATATTTTAATGAAAATAACAGAATTAATTAATTAACATAAGGATTAATAAGTTATCCTGAACAAAGTAATTAAATCTAATTCTAAATTATTACACTGTGTTACAAGAAATGACGAAGAAAAATTACTTTGAATCGGACCTAGCCTAAGTTATTCGTCATGAAAAACTAAAAAAAATGTGTATTAAATCCCCCCCCCCCCCCACCTCAAAAATTTCATTTTAGAGCTAAAAAACAGTTTTTCTGCAATTTTTGTTTAAAATATACTATTACTTCGTCATTTTTGGTCTGATTTTAAATTTTTTTTTAATTTAAAGCTGGAAAACAAGGCTTACTATACTTAATAGAAATTTTATGTTTCAAGTAAAATTTACGGTAGAAAAAGAGTAAAAAGTTGGAAAATTGTCAATTTTTTTCGAATTTTTTTAACTTTGGCAATGATTTACGAACCAATTTTATTTGGAATAATTTTTTCTGTACTAAATTATTTAAAGTGTATTTAATTCTACGTCGATTGAGTTTTTTTTGTTAACTAAATTGGTGATAAATTGACTGAGTTATTGCTTTTTTTTACTTTTTTTTTACTTTTTGTTAGAAAAATTATTTATAAATATAATTTGCAATAAATAAACGAAAAGATAACCCTGTGTCACTTTTATGTTTTTACTAATTCGACCTTTGAAAATGATAGAATCGAGAAACGACAAATTTGAAATCAGGCGAGGATTAGGTCGCTGTCATGACCTACTAAATGAAAGAATTTTCGTTCTCATTTTTCATTAGCTTTAAGTTTTACCAAATTAATTACATTAGAATGTAAGTTTTTAAGTTGCTTTTAATACGGTGAAAAAAGTTTAATTGTTTATATTAATGTATTAAAAGTTATTTAAATATATTATAAGGTTTTGTTTGTCTCGTTATTTACTAATAAATTAAAAACATTGAATAAAATAAAAATACCTACTCTTAGAAAATTATTAATTATACCAAACAAGTAATTTATTAAAACAAGTTTTAATTTAGCTGTTTTTTCCATTGGTATTTACAAAAAGAAAAAAAAATACCTGCTTTACCTTTTTAGACCTTTAAACCATTATTTATGGCCAGCGCGAAATAAAACAAAAATACCACAAACCCAATAATCCCATACACCAAGTTTACTACAGGTAATCCTGTAGTATATCATTAATATTTCTATAGTATTTTCTGTAGTATTTCATAAAAGTATTTCTGTAGTTAAGTTTCGTAAGGGATCCCACTTCAAGTGTAATAAGAACCTATAAACATTAAATATAACCTCAAAGTGTCACAATGTTTTCTAAATATCTCCCTAACGTGAATAAAAGTTAATACGAACAAATTAGAATTTTCCAAGTAAAATTAAAAGTTATGTATCTTTCTGATTTATAAAAAAAAACCATTTACACACGAATTTATGAGTATTTCAACTTTTTCTAGAAAAATTGGAAATAAAAACCATTTTCAATTTGACTTTTGTGACTTTTGAGACATTTGTGTCAATTATTGTCCAATTAAGAAAATTCGATTTTCTTTTCTTGGTTCTCGTTAGATACTATTAGGTTCTTTAAAAATTTATATAAACTTTTTGAACATATTAAAAATTAAAAAGGTGTCGACTAATTTTTCAAAACTAAAGCAAAACAATTTTCTCGAAAACTCCACCTACGACTCATTTTGCTCAAGATTTAATAATTCTGGTATATTATCGTTTTTAAGTTTATCATAATTTTCTTGTAATTAACCTGACAAAAACAAGTGCACAAAATTAAAAATCTCTAAATATACAATACTTTGCTCACCAGAAAACAAATAACAGGTTTTCAAAATATTTCAATTTTTCTTCAAAAATAATATCATGAGTAAAAAATTTAATTCAATTTTTATTTTTAATATTTCTTTTAAGCTCTTCAAAATAAAGTCAAATTATTGTTATATTATGTCAAATCGAAATATCGAAAATCTGAAATGTTTTAAGAATTTCGAGTTGTTTATAAATATGTATTTTTCTGAAATATTATTTTCTTTAAGATTCTTATAATTTTCTTGTAATTCACCAGACAAAAAATAAAGCAAGTGTACAAAAAAAAATTGTTAACTTTTTCATGATTTTCCAATTTTTTTCCAAAAATGTTACCATTATGAACCTTAATCCAAATTTTATCTTTTTCATTTTTAACAATTATTTCGAGCTTTACAGATAAAGTCTAATAATTATTGTCATATTATGACAATTCCAAATACCGAAAATCTGAAAAGTTTTAAGAATTTCGAGTTGTTTATAAATAAGTATTTTTCAGAAAAATACTGAGTTGTTTATGAATAAGTATATTTCTGAAAAATACTTATTATTTTACATTTTACATATATCGAAAATTTGAAATGTTTAAAGATTTTCGAGTAGTTTATAAATAAGTACTTTTCTGAAAAATACTTATTTGTAAACAATTCGAAAATCTTACAACATTTCAGATTTTCGATATATGGAATTGTCATAATATGACGATAATTAGACTTTATTTTGCAGAGCTCGAAATAATTGTTAAAAATGAAAAAGATAAAACTTGGATTAAGGTTCATTATGGTAACATTTTTGGAAAAAAATTGGAAAATCATGAAAAAATTAAAATTTTTTTTTTTTTTGTACACTTGCTTTTTTTGTCTGGTGAATTACAAAAAATTATAAGAATTTTAAAGAAAATAATATTTCAGGAAAATACATATTTATAAACAACTCGAAATTCTTAAAACGTTTCAGATTTTCGAATTTCGATTTGACATAATATGACAAGAATTTGACTTTATTTTGAAGAGCTTAAAAGAAATATTAAAAATAAAAATTGAATTAAATTTTTTACTCATGATATTATTTTTGAAGAAAAATTGAAATATTTTAAAAACCTGTTATTTGTTTTCTGGTGAGCAAAGTATTGTATATTTAGAGATTTTTAATTTTGTGCACTTGTTTTTGTCAGGTTAATTACAAGAAAATTATGATAAACTTGAAAACGATAATATACCAGAATTATTAAATCTTGAGCAAAATGAGTCGTAGGTGGAGTTTTTGAGAGAATTGTTTTGCTTTAGTTTTGGAAATTTAGTCGACACTTTTTTAATTTTTAATATGTTCAAAAAGTTTATATGAATTTTTAAAGAACCTAATAGTATCTAACGAGAACCAAGAAAAGAAAATCGATTTTCTTAATTGGACAATAAGTGACACAAATGTCTCAAAAGTCAATTTGAAAATGGTTTATATTTCCAATTTTTCCAGAAAAAGTTGAAATACTCATAAATTCGTGTGTAAATGGTTTTTTTTATAAACCAGAAAGACACATAACTCTTAATTTTTCTTGGAAAATTCTAATTTGTTCGAATTAACTTTTATTCACGTTAGGGAGATATTTAAAAAACATTGTGACACTTTGAGGTTATATTTAATGTTTATAGGTTCTTATTACACTTGAAGTGGTATAAAAGGATAAGATTTAAAGAAAAAGTAGGAAAATAGTTATGAAATAATAAATTAACTAATTAAATACAAAAAAGTTTAGGAAAAAACATTACTTGTTTTTAGGCCAAGTTGACAGGATATGTTGCTGCACTTTATTATTTCTAACCTAAAATTACACTTTTTATCTTTCTTTGTCAAGTTGCACATTTTTATTTTTAATTAAATGCACATTTCTATAGAAATGTACACTTTTTTTACTCTTAAATTTTCCAAGTCAGATGGAGATATTTAAATCTGCCGCCAACTCCAGGCCCGTGCGCAAGGGGGGGGTTTTGGGGGTTTAAACCCCCCCCCAGAGAGGTCTGAACTTGCTTTAAAAATTTTCAACTTTTTTGATTAAAAAATTATTTTTAATAAATAACAATGTTTACACAATTTATTTTTTGAAAACCCCCCCCAGAAGCAAATACTGCGCACGGGCCTGGCCAACTCTATCAAAAGTTGACAAGTGCTGTATGTGAAAACACCTTTAAAGTATCAATTTCAGAATTTCTTATTCTTCTGTTTAAAAACATTGTTTTACCACCCAAAACCTTATATCAATCTTATTAACAAAGTTACACTTTGTCCCAATAATAACTCTTTTGCCCAATTTTCATTATACTTTGCCAATATTTAACAAAGAACCCTATGGGAACGAACCACACGGAGAAAAAAATACTGTTGCATTTACCTGAGTAGCAGATTAAAACAACATGAAAGACTCAAGTAAAAGCGTTTAACAGTCTTTTAGTAAATGCTACATGTGTCTCCTATAGTTTTAATGTAGGAATTACATGAGTCTTCGATTGGAACTACCTATCTGAATACAGTCAACATAACGAAATATAATAAAGTGGATATTGCTTTATTTTTCTCTCGGTGCAGTACTCTGAAAGAACCCAGATTCGTTCTCCTACGGTTCCGGCCATCTACCAGGGTGTACCGTTTTTCGTCGACATGGACTGAAAAAAGTTGCCAAAAAGTAGCCTTGTATCAAAAAAGTAGCAAATAGTATCAAATATTAGAAGAGTGCGAAGCCTGGTATGTATAAAAACTATTATACAAATTTGTGGGACACTCATGACATTTTGCTCGTTTTTGCTTATATCTATAAACAGGTTATATTTATGTTAACAATTCTTGTCTCATTCGAAAGAGAATCAAAAACTATTATTAATTTCATACTAATATAGAATATAAAATATTAACTTACCATTTTGAACAGGTGGGACACTCATGACATAAGTGAATTACAATGAAAGTTTTTTTTTCTGCCACAACCTAGAACTGTCATGTTTGGAAGTACGACGTTTAATTTTTTTTCAGTTGATTCGTCGTTATCTTCTGCTACGGATTCGTCGATAAAACTGATTTTTTGCTCACAGGGTAAATCTTAAGACTCGCATAAGTACAAAATTTTGCCTTCAAAGTAAAATAATGTAAAAATGTGGAACACGACATTTTTACTTCTTTAGAATGGATAAACAATTAAATAAAGTTATCAGCTGTTAATTTTCCTTAAATATGGAAGTTCTAGTTCACTACAAAATTTTGTTTTACTAGTTATGAACTAAAATTACGAAATTACGTTCACTTGAAAACTAATAATTCACTCCAGGACACGGGACACTCATGACATTTTGCCTGAATTTGTTCTGCCATTATTATACTTTGCATTTTTACATAATTGCAAGTTGAAAAAATATTAAAAGAGATTGTATTACACGACTTTGAACAAAAAAATTTTTAAAAAATTATAAAAAAAGTTTTTATTGGCAAAGGACACGATTATGACAATTTAAATGAAATGACCCATATACTTTTTCTTTTATGTAACATATTTTTCACGTAAAATGCACAGAAAACCGACAATTTCAGAAAACGCGATTTTTTGCACCTTTTTTGAAAAATTTACCCGGGTTCCCTGTCGCCACGCCTGCCGAAAATTTAGGGTCTTTAATTGTATGCCAAAATAAAGGGTTTAAGATAAAAACATCGACTTTCCGAGTTATTACCGTCTAAAAATACCTGTTGACTGGACTACACGGCTTTAATCATTCGGGGATCACACGTGAATAAATTATCGAGCACATGGCAAACTCAAATCGACCAAATTTTACGTCTTCTGCTCCCTTGATGCGTCTTATTTTCTCAGCTTCTAGGATTTGCACAAAACAAAAGCGACTCTTTTTAAAATATAAAAATTTTACTTGTTATTCCTAGGTACTATAACAATTTTTCAAGGAAAGAATGGACAATATATTTTTTTAATACAAAAGTCCTTATTAACATGTTACAATAAAAAAATTATTTCTTTCAAATAACTGATTAATTTACACTTACCTATGTTACTCTTGTTTGAACCAATTTCAAAATTTAATTAAAGTACCGTTCATTTAACTTACATAATATTTATTTTGTTAGGGACAATGTTTAATAAATATAATAAATGAATAAAGTTGTATATGTTTAAAATAATGTTTTGCAGTGAAGGAAAAAATTTCATACAGTTGACAACTTTAGTTCAGTACTTAGAACGTGTTGAACGCGCCACGCCACGCGGAAGCCCATGCAGCGCGAGTATATATTATTATAGCGCAAAACAAAATGCACTGTAGTTTGTTACTAAAATGCGGGCCCTGAGATTTTTTTTTTTAACAGTGAATAACTGAATGTAGAATAAGAGTGCATAAACATAAGTTAAGTATCACTTTGCGCTCATAAATAAATTTGCATTTTTGTTTATAAAAATTATTAATTATTTAAACAAATTAGAAGTGAATTTAAAAATTGCTTTAACATTTTGTAAAATATAAATTTTTAAATAAATGTTACAATTTTCATTCAATTTTACCTGTTACTTTTCGATCAATTAATTTTTTTCGAAAATAGTGCAAAAAAGTTCAATTGTTAATAACTTTTCAAAAAACCAAAATTTTCCAAAACGATTTTAGGAGTTTATTACCGTAACCTCAACATTCGTAATTATGGTTATTGCATCATCAAATTTGGAGGTTAAATCCAGTATTGCAGACGAAAGCAGCTCGATGATGAACAAAACTCATCATCCAAGTTTTTTCTACTGTCAACAATTATATTTAATTTACTTACATTCATTTAATAATTGTATTATAATTATTGTTACCTTGTACCACAAATATCAAAGGCAACAGACATTTTTCGTCCATAGGATTCAGCTATGATATAAGCAGAAACATTAACAATGCGAGAATATTGTTGTGAAATGCTAATACAAGTTAAAAGGTCAAGCGCAAGTTGTAAAGTTGGTCAAAACATGTTTTTTGATTATTGTTCCTCTCCTATTTATTTTACAGCTAAAAGTGTCGTATGAAACATGTGCCGCTTAAAAACACCTAAAAAATGAGCGACCGCAACTTAATTTCATTCAATACGAAAAAACGTCTTTCCTTGACAACAATAAACATTTTTCTTTTAAATCGTCATACCTTCAATGAAATGAAGAACACCTAAGAAAGTAAATAATATAATCTTCTTTAAAACCATTTTATGACTGTTATAAAGTAAGCAGTTACAATAACCTACTGACCACTTTTCTCAGAGACACTGCTATAAATTGAGGATGTCCTGGTTATCTTCCTTAAACAGATTATATTTACATGGTCGCATTAATTATAGGAAACAAGTTTTCCAATACTAAAAATCTCTTATTATTAAGAATTATGCATTTTAGATGAAAATGTGTCGATGTATAAATTTATTTTTAGAGTTTAAAAAATCATCACAATCACAAAGCTTCCTTTATTAAAAATGTGATACTCAGTATTTATTCATGTATGTTGAGTAGATAATATTCCCTAACAAGGACTGCTCTGAGTTAATGAAGAAATGCAAGCTTATGAGTAATGGGGCCACGAGTTGCACTGCTCCAAAATCATACTTTTCTTAAGGTCATGTGATGGTGCATGTCAATTTTCTCATATAAAATATTGAATATTGTGTCACTCAAAGGAATCAATAGAAGTATGATATTCGGATATCCATAAAATGTACCGCAATATTGCAGGAAAAATTTCTTTTATTTAAAATAAAATTTACTCCCGCTTAAAATAAACAAAAATTGATTAAATTACATGAAGTATTTGTTTGAATCAAACAAAAAATATATTTAAATCGAAAATATAGAAAATCTTATATTTTTTATCTGTCTCAAGATATCATTAATTACAATTCATTTCTCTCGAGGAACGCAGAATGCAAAATACGATTGTCAGTAGTAAGATCTTTTGACACTTAAATTACATAAACATTATAATGTAGTCTTTGTCACTTTGTTCGAAATTTAAAAACTAAGCATTTACTTCCATTAAAAGATAGTTTCTGATTTTCAAAATGGTCTTTACAATTATAATTTTTCAGCTGTCATTCGTGAGATCTTTCAACAATGACATTGTGCCTGCAGGATTATCAGCCGGAACCTTTAAACAAATAAATTATTACTTATAATAAAATAAAAATTAATGAAAATTGATAAACTGAAATTATAAATTTGTATACCATGTGCCCTGCTCTGTTAATCCAGTACATTTTAAAATTTCCATAACTTTTCACATAGCCTTCAATGATGTTGTTTACACTGTAAAAAAAAAAACCTGTAAATTTACTACCTTGAATGTAGGACCGAATATTACCAACTGTGAAGGTAGCGATATAACGTGAAAATAGCTTATTTCCGAATAGGTTATGTAGAATATCAGACAAAATCTGTAAAATTACAGAAATTGGTAGAACTTCATTTTTCTGTGTATTTACAACATAAAATTGTAATTTCACAAAAAACTGTAATTAATTATTCAACGTATTGAAAAAATCTTGGAGGATAGGGGATCGAAACCCTTATGTTTAACCTATATACGTAAATTTAATCCGTGCCTTTAAGCCTCTCGGCCAACCCACACATGTATTTAGAAATATTGAAAATTCATGTTACTCTTCCATCAAGTTTAGGGCCATTTCCAACAAAGTTAATATTTTTCGCGAGAATAAACTATATATCGCCAACTATTATTAGAGATAAAATATAATTTACATCTCCCACGAATATATCGTGCCTGACTGACTACACGTTCGCGCTAAAACAAAGCAAAATTTTGTCTGCTACTTTCAATACATTCAATATTGAAATTATACAAACGATTCGTAATTATTAAATACAAATCTGTGAAAATGCAATTTAAAACATAATTTCCACAATTAAATTTTGGTATTTCACTTTTAAATTGTAAAACTACGTTCGAAAAAGCAATCTCACAAACTTTTGTATTTTTACAGTTTCTAGTAAAATAGACACAATAAATGCAGTGACCATTTATTACCAACATTCAATGTAGAAGATTGGCATGTCTGAAATGCGCGATCGCAGCGCCATGTACTCTTGCGACGCTGAACGCAGTGAGTGTGCGAACAAAAACTGTAAAATTACAATTTTTGTTCGTAAATCCCCGCTAGCATTACCTCAAATTTGCACTTTCGCTGCAATTAAGGTAGTAAAATTACAGAAAATTTAAACCCTTTTACCAATTATGTCTGTAATAAATTTTTAATTTTTTACAGTGTACAACAACAGCTTCCCTCGGAGCATTTCGCCACTTGTAGGCATTATCCCACTGTAATTTTTCCACCCAAAGAAGAGTTCCTGATAAAATCAGAATAGTTATTTTTGTAAATTATTCAAAAATAAATTTGTTTATTTTTTAAAGAAAGAATGTTTTATTACCTGGAGTGTCCACAATCAAATCCAACTGACCCGTGTAAACAAAAACTTTGAGATCAGTCTCATTTAAAAGAAGTTCCACTAAAAAAGTTTAGAAAAAAAAAACAAAATTAAGAAGTTATTTCAAAATTGTTATCCAATGGTTATTTTTATCGGTGACGTTTACTAAAAGAAGTTTTATGTAAATATTTCTCTCTTCACTTTCAGAATTTTTATCTATTTGCCTGTATTATTATTATATCATTAATTTCATTGTAGTTTTTGAAGAATATTGAAAATATATTTTAACTCACCTCTGTCTATTACTGGTTTCATGAAATCTTCTGAAAGAGCTGAAAATACTGCAGAGCCTTGTTTTCCCCATGTAGCATTTACTTTGAGTGCTTTCTTCACTTTAGAGTTCATTAGTTTGTCAAGGAGGAAATCACTAAAAGTATCTCCAAAATTGTCAGTATCTGAAAATCGTAGTAAGATTTTAAATATAATTTGTTTTTGGCTTTTTAAAGTAAAATTTTAAGCTTCATAAAAACCTTCTATTTCATTATTGAGGAGTTGAGAGGCCAAGTAATGGGAGCTCGTAGATTTGGTTAAAATATTATAAAAATCTATGTTATCTGTCATGTTTAAAATCACTTGTTCAGTTGTACTCCAGAGTTGTGTTGCTAGTACCCACATTCCTTTATCAACCGCAACTTTTGTCTTATTCGCATATTTCATTATTTCTTGATATCCTTGAGTATCGACCATACCCTTCAAAAATACAATTTTAAATTATTTTAAATTTCAAAATAACCTAAACTAATGAGATTATTTCTGTAAATAATAATGGTAGTAAAGAAAAATTATTAAAGTCTGCAGCAGAAATGGTGCCCAAGTCAAGACAGAATCGATTGACGAAATCCAAGAATCTCCAAGTCCGACTCCTTTTAAGTTGCTCTGTATGTTTCCTTGCTCTTGAGCCTGGAAATTATAAAACTATATAATAGCGCCACATGTTAGATTTTTGTGGAAATAATTAGGATCTACTTTTGAATAATGGGTACCCCTGATTTTTTTTAAACTTTCTTATTTTGATCCGCTGATTACGAAAATCGTAGTGAAAATTGGAGACTAGATCATTTTTGCAATTATCTCAATATATTTTGAAATTTTTGAAAATTGCTTTAAACAAAAGTTGTTAGCCCTCTAGAAATATACATTTTTTGTTTTCTGCATTTTTTTGATATCTCTAATAGTTTTTGAGAAAATCGATAGTGAAGTTGCTCATGCTGCGGGTGGAGTGGGGAGGATTTGCACATTCCTTCATTTTGTAAAAATCACTGTTACCCTGGTGTCTTTGTTAAAAAACTACCAAAGATGTCAAAAGAACTCTTCTGCAAAAATGGAGGTTCTGTAAAAAAGAAAAAGAAACAAGCTTCAAAAATTTGATTATTTAAATTTCTAAAAGAAGGTGCAGTTCCGAAACGATTTGAGCAACTTCACTATCGATTTTCTCGAAAACTATTAGAGACATTAAAAAAATATATACAACATAAAATATGTATTTTAAGAACACCTACAACTTTTGTATAAAACAATTTTCAAAATTTTAAATATTTATTGAGATAATTGCCAAAAACTGTATGATGATTTCTCATCGCTACTCTTTGCGCTGCACAATCCACTATCGACTTTCTCGAAAACTATTAGAAATATCAAAAACATGCATACAACAAAAAATTTGTATTTTTAAAAGGCCTACAACTTTGTCAAAAACAATTTCTAAAAATCTTAATATTTATTGAAATAATTGCAAAAAACTCACTTTTGATATGTTTTTGATGGTTTTTACCATGAAAATGATCTAGTCGACAATTTGTACTACGATTTTCGTAATCAGCGCATCCAAAAACATAGGTATGCCAAGTTTAAAAATAATCGGAGCTACCCATTATTAGAAACTTCATCCCTTTTTTTTGTGTATGTTTCCCTAATCATCCAGGAAAAACATTTTTCGAAAAAATAGTTGTATCAGTTTACCTTGTACTAGTAATAAGCAAAATCAACGGCCATTTTTCCTCCATAAGATTCAGAAGTAATGTAAGTAGATACATTAGCAAAGCGAGGGGATTCTTGTAGGAAAGTTCCAATGATTGTATGCATCTTGATAAAGTTTTGTACATTCTGAGAAAAATTAAAGAACTTTCAATTCAAAAAAGAAAATAGTTACGTATTTTTAAATAGTTTCTCCTAAGTCTGAAATTATTTGATTAACCATCTTACCATAACTGACATGAAGAACACCTATGAGAGTGAGAAAAATAATATTTTTGAAGAACATTTTATTACTACTGCTATTATAACGTTAAGTGCTACAAAAACCTACTGACCACGTTCCTTAGAATCACTGATATAAATTGAGGATGTCCCGGTTATCTTTCTTATACAGATTACATTTACATTGTCGCTCTTATCATAGGAAGGAGTCTTCTAATATTAAAAGGCGCTTCAAACTAGAGATTATTGATTTATGAAAAAAAATGTTAATTGAGGAGAAGCTAAGAAATCTAAATGTTTGATAACACATTCAAAGTTTATTACTGAATTTCGCGAGGGTTTTTTTTTTTTTTTAAGAAACTTCTTGTCGAAAAAAAAACGATTTGTGGACCAAGGTAAAAAAATTACAATGAATTTTCGCTTAAATAAAAATAAAAATAAAATCCCGGAAACTTCTCTTAGAAACTTCTTTTTAGCTTCTCGAAAACACCCCTTGAAAACTTCCTGTATACTTCTCTGAAACTTCTTTTGAAAGCTTTTCGGAAACTTCTTGGAAACATTTCAACCGCTTCCCGTGGATAGTTCCCTTGGAAATCTGGAAAATTCCATAAAACTTCCCGGAAGCATTACTTGGAAACTTCTCTTAAGAACCTCCTAAAAAATTCATTTAAGCTTCTTTTGGGAATCTGCTGGAAAATTCCCGGAAACTTCTCTTAGAAACTTCTTCTCAGCTTTTCGGAAACACTCCTTGGAAACTTTCTGTAAATTTACCTGAAACTTCCTTTGGAAACTACCCTGAAACATCCCTTGGAAACTTCCTCCAAACATGACAGAAACTTCTTCTGGAAATTTTCATAAATTCAAATTCCATTTAGTTGCAATAATTAAATGTAGGTTAAAAATTTTTATAAATTGATGCTTGGGTTAATTTAATTTTAAATTAATTAAATTTCAGGTAATTTCAATAATTTTAGAGTAAAATACAAAATTTTCTTGCGCTTTTCAATAAAAAAAAGAAAATTTTAGGAATAATTTTATAAAAAGAAAATTTTTTCATGAGACAAAAATAAGCATTAAAAATTTTAGGGAAATAGGGGACAGTTTATGAAGAGTTTGTTTATAAACTTTGAGAAGAAATATTGTAAATTATTAATATAGATGTTGGCGATTATATTTGATTATTTTTTCGGTCGACCTAAAAACTCGGTATTTTTGTATGGTTTACTTAATAAATATAAATAAAAAATGTTTATTTATTTAGTAAATGTAAACAAAACCTGCTTTTTTTAAATAGGTGTATCTTTTTATTTTTTTTTATTCTAAACATAATAAACTCATTATATATAACGTGTTAAAAACTTACAATTAGGTATTACAATTCTCATTATGTAATCAGAGCTGATTTTTTGTTATCTATTGAGGTCAAAAATAATCAAACAAGAAAAATGTACCTTTTTTACAAAAGTGAAAGTGTCACAGGTAAATAGAAAATATAAAGTTATTTTATGAATCACAAAAAAAAATTTAATTCCTGCCATATTTGAGGTAAATCATTAAAAGTATAATATAATATCAATTGCAAAAATGGATTAACCGTTTAACAAAAGTTCTTATCTTGTTCCGGGACATTAAATCATGCAAATCTATTAACAGTTATTTATATAAATTTGTTACATTATTTTATAACTAGCCAAAAATACGCGCGCTAAGCGCGCGAGAATTACATTTTTCAATTTGCTAGTATGGCTTCAATACAAAAAATAAACTGAACTTATTTAGATTAAATTAATTATACTATCAAATTAAATTTTGTGAATTATTTTTTATTTATTAAATGTGTTATAAATTAATAAATACAAAGAAATTTTGGAGAATAACTTCGATTTTCTTCCTAAGTTAAAATTAAAAAGTTTTTATAGTACGTTACAAAAAATTAGAATACTTTTTTAAATAGTTTTTTGAACAAAATATTTTTTATTAATACAATTTTCTATACAAATTTATTTTATTCCAAACTTCTATTGACATGAAATCTTTATTTTTAAATTTTCTGTAAACAATACGAAATTCGATTAGTAACAAACCATTCTCAAAAATTTCTATTGATATAAATTTTAATTTTTCCAAATTAAAAAATTCTCAACTTCTATTAATTTAACTTTAAATTATTTCAAACTTCAATTATAATCAAAATTGCAATATAACCAAAGTTTAAAGATTTATAACTCAAGTTTAAAATTTTTAATTTAATTCACTTTGCAAAAGTGAAAGATTGAAATAATTTGTGTTTTTTAGAAATTAAAATAAAAATGAGTTCATTTTATTTTATTTTAATCTTTAACTTTTACAAATTAAATTATATTAAAAATTTTAAACTTGATTTTATTAATATTAATTCAAATTGTTTCCAATTTTAATTAGTTTACCCTAAAAACAAGTGTCTTGAAAGTGTATTAAAATAAGATATGTAGGAATTATGAATTATTCAAATTTGAATAATAATAATAAACTACAATTATTATTTAAAACTTTTAATGGTCTAAGCTTTAATCAATTCATGTTAAAATTATTATAAACTTATAAATATTTTTTAATTTTAACAATGCATATTTAAATTAGAAATTTTAAACTTCAACTAATATTAAAAACTTCAAATAATAAAAAATGTGTATTATACCATTAAAACTTAAATTAATCCAAACTTTATGATTACAATTTCCACTATTTAAGTCTAAAAATATTTTAAAAAATTGGAAACAATGGAACCTGAAATTATTTGCAAATATAAAAACTATTAAGTTCAACTTATAGAAATTTGGAAATTTTAAATCGATTCAAACTTATATTTAAATCAAACTTTAATCAATTAATACTTGAATTTACAGATTCTAAATTTTTTTATTGTTGCAAACTTCATTTTCTAAGAATTATTTGAAACAATTTAAAATCTTAATTTCCAAAAATCTATAAATATCATTCAATTTAAACTTCTACGCTTAAAATTTTAAGGAATTTTTATATCAACCGAAAATATATTTAGTTTAACAAATGTATGTCTACCAAAAAAAAAAAGCAATAAATTATAAAGACGGAATTTAAAAGCCTTAAAAAATATTGAAAAACTGTGCTCGCTTTCTTCAATTTAATTTTATGATATTCATTTCTATTCTTATTTATGTTGTATTCAATAAAATTATAATTTAATCGTCAAATATATTGGAAACATTAAATTATTTTAAATTATTTATACATATTTTTTCATTAATTTTCATATTATGTTTAAAGTGTTGCCAATCTTTATTAAAAACTGTAAAGTAGATTAAAGTAAAACACTCATTTATATTTTAAATGATATTTAATTTATATTTGTTAAAAATAAAATATAAATTTATTACTTAATTTAAATTTAAAATTCAGGAGAATTAATAAATAAATAAGTAAAATTATAAATCATTTATGAAAATACATTTTTTCAATATTTATTGATTTAAAACTGAAAAACATCTATAGTAGAATGAAAGAATGGATGAATAAAGTTTGCGATTATTGTTATTACTAAGCAAAAAAACGCGCACAAATGCGCGTAAGAATTGCATTTTTTATTGGCTAATATATAGTTTAAATACAAAAAATAAACTATAAACTTATTTAGATAAAATTAATTATATATTATCAGATTAAATTTTGTGAATTAATTTTGATTTATTAAAACTTGTTACAAATAAATAAATAGAAAGAAAATTTAAAAAATAAATCAGATTTTCTTTCCCAGTTAAAAATAAAAAAAATTTATTGTATGTTTCAAAAAATAAGAATATTTCTCTTTCAATAGTGTTGTGAACAAAATATATTTAAACTTCTATGCAAACCTAATTTATTCCAAACATCTTTTGATAATAAGAATTCTTTATTTTTAAATTTTTTTACGAAAATCAATTAATAACAAACCATTCTTCAAAATTTTTATCAATATTTTTTTATTCTTCTAAATTAAAAAAATTCTTAACTTCTATCGATTCAAATTGAAAATATTTCAAACCTTAATTAATAAAAATTGAAATATAACTAAAGTTTAAAAATTTATAACTTATTTTTAATTTAATCCACGGGAACAATTATTCCAATCTTTTACCTTTACAAATTAAATAAAATTAAAAATTTCAAACTTGATTTTATTAATACGAATTTTAATTGGTTCAAACTTTAATTTTGTGAAAATTTTGGGATCTTGATCTTGATTTTAATGAATTTTTAGCCTGACGGGCTTGGCAAATCTATAATATAGTGAAAACTATATTTCAGTCAATCTTATTTTTTGTTTTTACAATTGAACTGATTAAAATTATAATTGATTCTAATTTGAAACCTATAATAAAATTAGAAATTAAATAAGTTTAATAATTTATCAATAAAAAATAAGCATTTTGAGATAAAAATACAACATTTATTTGGAGAAATAAAAAAATTAAAAAAATTAAAAATCTTAATAAATATTTGAAAACAGTGCTCGTTTTCTTCCAACTTTATCATGATATTTCATTCTTTATTCTTATTTATATTGTCTTTTTTAAAAGTAATGAAAAAAACGAAATATTATTATGAAAATTACTCATATATTATTATAAATTATAACATAAAATATTCATTAATTTTCATATTAAATTTGAAATTTTTTGAATCTTTATTAAAATCTGTAAAGTAGCTTTAAATTAGACACGTTTGTATTGTAATAAATTATTATTATTGAAAATAAACTATATAAATTTGTCAATTGATTTAAAATTTAGATTCAGGAGAATCAATAATTAAATAAATAAAATTACAAATCTTATAATTACATAATATAAAAATACATTTTTTCAAAAGTTATTGATTTAAAACAAAAAATCATCTATGGTGCCAAACTTCAGATGTGGACAGAATGAAAGAATGAAAGAATGAAGTTTGCGATTATTATTATTAATATTTGAAATAACAAAATGTTATTAATAATAATGTTTTACTTTATACAGTATTTATTTATTATTTAAAAAAAAATGTTTTATCAAAATTTAAATATTTCACAATATTTCTTAGATGTTTATTTAAAGAATATAATTCTTGTTTATTTGGATACCAATTTAAGGAATTATTTATTTACTTCTTATCAGTTTCTTTAAAATTTTATATAACTTAGACTATCGTTTTTCCTATCACATTATTATTATTTGTCAAAAAGGATTTAAAATGAGAAACATACATTTTAAAATCGATAAAAACGTTTGATAAAATTAATAAATATCTTAATTTAAGCAAATATAAGTAATATATTAAGTATTTAACACATTTTATTAAATAACCTACAAATATTTTTAAAAAATATTAAAGAAGCTTTAATTATTTAATTCTATTCAATTTAATTGTTTATTTATTTAATTGTCACTTTTTTAAAGAAATCAGCTTTTAGGTTAGTAATTTTGTTTATTTTTAATATTAAATGTCATCGTGTTAAATTTTCAATATAAATTTCATGTCACGTTGATAAGTTGCATAACTTAATAAAAACAAAAATTATCAGATTAAATTTATCTTATCAGCCTCCTCAATTTACAATGTATAGCAAATAGAAATTAAACATACCAATATAACACTAGGTTAGAATAAATTTATTGATTGAATGGGTAATAAAATTTAAATAATAGCGCCGGAAATATTTTACAAAGTTTTTTCGAACTTTTAAGAAGTTTTTTGAAGTTGATAGTGAAGTAGTGTTATAGTTGTAACAAATATTTGTTTTATTTTTGTAAATTTATTAGGTAAATTGTAATATTTATTTAGAACAATCGATTTGGTTTAATACAAGAGATATATATTTTTTTTATAAATTAAGTTGGATATAATTAAACAGAAAATGTTAAAAAAAATTTTTTTCAAGAAGAGCTAATAAACAATTTAAAAAACATTTGTGCCTAATTTTAGATTTTAATATCGAAAATAACTATGCAAAAATTCATTTACATTTAAAGTTTTCAAAAAATTGGATTTCTTTAGGAAATTAAACTGAAAAATTGATAATAAGGATTTTTGTTAATGTCTTATATTACGAATCAATTAAAAATTTGAGCTGAAAATTATTTTTTAAAATTTTTCTGTCAAATAAAATATTTAGCTTATGGCAATTCGAAGAAAAACTAAAAAAATGTTGTAAAAATTGAGATGCTATTTTTTTCTATCGGAAATTTTCTGACGAATATTCCACCATTTTGTTTTTAAGTTTCTAATATTTTATAATAATTTTTTTTAACTTAAAAATTATTTTTAAGAGTCTAGATAATGTTACTGAAGATCTAACTACAAAATTGCTTTTAACATTCAAATTGATTTTTTGGTATGTTGGATAACATTTAACTCAAACATACATTTTGGCATCATACCTAGAAATAAAAAATTATTTTGCTAGCAATATTATGATTTCAATTTCTTAAACTACAATTTTGTACTATTTTTCTCAACATTCGATTATTCTCTGCAATTTTTAATTATTTTTAAATTATTTCCCTATAGGTATCTTAAATTTACCTTCTTCAAATTTGAATTATTTTGTGCAGCTTTTTCAAACACTTTTTTTAATTTTAATTATTTCCCCCTTGACATTAAATCAATTTAATTATTTATTCCTAAAATTTATATTATTCATAGCAAATTTAAATAACTTTTTTTAATTTACCATTATTTTTGTCATTTTGTTAATATTATTTTGCAATTTGTAATCATTTTCATAATTTCTGAATTAATTTCCTGAACACTTTCAAATGTATATCACAATTTTCAATTATTTTGTTCAAGTTTCATTTCTTTTATTATTTTGCAATTATTTTCCCCATCTTTAAATTTTTTCATTATTTTTCAATTAATTTCCTAAATTTGCAGTTACTAGCTTAAATTTAGATTATTATTGTAATATATTTTTCACGTTTGAACCGATTTTGAAATTATTTTCTTTTGATAAAAATAAATTCTGCAATTTTTCTATTATTTTCTTCAAATTCTAATTATTTTCATTATTTTGGCATAAGTTTAAAAAATTTTAATTATTTATCTGAAACTTCAATTATTCACATCAATTTTCGATTATTCCTGCGATTTTCACATTATTCTCTTCAATTAAAATTTTTACAGTAGTTTTTTATTTATTTATTTTAAACATAATTCTATAATTTTTTCAATTATTTCTCTCAAATTTTATTTACTGTTTTCAATTTTTCATATTTAAATAATTTTCATCATATTTCAATATTCTTTTTCTCAATTTCTAAGAGTATTAAGTATTTCTCTATTTGTAATTATCTCAACTTTTTTGAAAAATGGATTTATCAACTTTTGAAAAAGTGCTCCTCATTTATATGGACTTCAACGAATGTCTTGTAATGTACATTCTTTACTTCATTTACCAAATACTGTACGTAATTTGGGTCCACTATGGGAGTACAGTTGTTTTTCATTTGAAGACATAAATGGAAAGCTAAAAAAATCTGGTACATGGCAGTAAAAGTGCTCATTTAAAAATTTATAATAGTGCATCTTTATACATCGGGACATTTACAATGAACAAAGAGCATTTAAATGAGGGCAGTAAAGCATTCGCGTTTTGTAAGAAACTATTAGGTCCTAGAAAACAAATTAAGTTACAAAGAATTAATGATTCTAATCTCTCTATAGCTGGTGGATTATCTAAAATTTTAGTTCCTGAAGATGTTCTTGCAGAATTTGAACGCAGAGAAATTGAGGGTCAAAAGTTTATAACTTTTAAACGACTATTCAAAAATAACACCTTGTATATGTCAGAAATTAACCAACAGGCAAAGTTGACCAATTCTACTTGCGTGAAATATATACATTCTGACAGAATTTGTTTTGGGATCATAAGATTATTTGTAAGAGTTACTCATTGTTTGTGCCATCATTTGTGTCAATGTTGAGCTGAACATTATGCTGTAATTAGAAAATGTCAACATGAAACTGCTTTTCGGAGATCATGTATTGCGGAATTACCAGGTTTAAAATTCATACACAGGCTCGAAATAAGCCCAAATGACATGATGATTATAAATGTTAACCTTTTACAAGAACAATGTTTCTTTATTGAACTCAAAGATAGGGATTCTAGATTCGTAGTTGAACCTGTGAACACAGTGGAGCAAGAATAAATTATTCACCTCTTTTGCACTAATTATTCATTGTTTAAGAAACTGTATTAAAATTGTTTTAGATTTATTTAACAAGGTGTGTACTGTAATATTAATTATAATTGAACATATTCATAAGTACAATACTACCTGCATTCAAAACAAGGGTTTTCTGAAATTATCACAAGTAACTCACAATTCCACAATAAGGTTTTCCTTTGAATATGATCTTCCACATAATTTTAATTATTATTATATGAAAAAGTACTACGCCATCGAAATTAACTTCTCTAATTGTAATGAATTATAATGAGATTTAGGATATAATTTATAGATTATTGAATACTAATTTAAGAAAGGGCAGAGCACTTCCAATATATGTATTTAAAAAAAACTTATAAATGTCGAATAGAGATTGTAAAGAAAATAATAATTGTATGATTTAAAGTTTGTTCGTTCAATTGTTCTAAACAACACTCATATGAAATGAAAAATCTTTTATTATTAAAAATATGAAACAAAGAAATACATAATAACGACAACAATAAATGTTCTTCAGATTGTTAAAACTATAATAAACGTATTAAAACTAATTGCATTGAAATTCTATTTCTTTTATTTCTAACACTACTTAAAAAATATTAATACAACTATGAACTTTAGACCAATTGTATTTGCATATGTCAAAAAAAAGTACAAAAGCATTAGTAAACAATTTGTTTTTTGACTTGATCTATTGCTGGCAGATTAAAAATAAATCTTTATGACTTGAAACAAATCATATTAATATTAACAAAAATGTTTTTATAATCTTCAAAGGATATTATAATTTCAGAAATTGAAATTCAGAAAACTTTATATTTACAAGAGACTTTTTTTACGGATTTTTACGGTGAAAACATTTCAATCTATACTTTATTATAAATTAAAAAATTCGTATAATTTAAAAACAAAAAAATCTTTGATTTCTAGAACTATTATTTAAGTCATAAAATCATTTAAAAAGTTTTAAATTTAACTGGGTTTAAAGGTGAATGGTTGACACATTTGTGAAGACCATATAATTTTAAAAAGACTAAAAATTTAGTGATCGTTCATAACGAAATGAATCTACTTGAAGTGTCTAAACTTATTTTCTGACATAATCCATGGTGAGATACTTTTCGCAATATTTCACACTGCAAAAACTGCTGTCTTCTAAGTGTCTTATTTTAAGACACAAGACATTAAGAAAGCGTCTTATGGTTATTATAATTAAGAAAAAACAAATTTTGATAAAAATAAAAACTGTTTTCTATATGATATATCTAAAATTATAATAAGGATTATGAAACCATTAAAATATTAAAATCTAGCAGAATTTATATCCAAGATAATAAGTTTTCCAGAGCCAAACGTAAGTTTGTCATAAGATTGAGAAGAAACATTTAGCAAAAGAATCATATACTTTATTTCTTTAAATATACAGTTCCATACATGAGCATTTATTAGCAATTTTTCGTAACGTCCTCTAAAATAATTACAAAATTTACAATCACAATTGAGTTAAGAAAAAAAGCCATAAAATCACACAAACTGAAAAAAATCTATCTGCGTTTTGATGTAATATGACGCCCGCTCTGACGTTACTAGTCCCTAGAAAATTTTGGACTAGATTCTAGTCGCCTTAAGGTTTAGAAGATTGTTTTTCGTCCGAGATATCTGGTTCGTGATTTAAGTGCAAGTTAGAACGTATTTTTTCAGTGTTGTTAACGAGTTTTCGGAAAGACCAGTATAAGTTTTTAATTATTCAAAATAAGATTATTGCAAAAAGCAAATAAATTTGCATAAAACCTCTCATTTTCGGGTTGTAAAACCGCAACAAAAGTGACGAAATTTCAAAATATTTTCTGACTTGAGTCACGGTTAGTAAATTTTGCAACCTTTTAAAAAACACATTAATTTAGATTATTAGATGTTGAAGGTTCCAATTAATATTTGTAACAAAACTTAACTCTAATTTTTAAAACCAATATAAAAAGGCATTAAACTGTATGACTTTTTAAAAATTTAATAGTGATTTTACCTATGGTTGAAAAGTCTTTAAACTGCAAGTCCTGATAATATTATAGAAACGATAATGAAAAAAAAAAAATTGTAAAAAATCATGTTTTATTTGTATTAATCCTCTCTTTTACATCTTGAAGGACAGTGAATAAAGTAAAAAAAACTGATAAAACTGGCCCAAGACATTTTTTAACTCAAGTCATTGTTAGTAATTTTTAGCAAAGGTTTTTGGAATGTCTTATGAGTCATTATATCATTAGAAAGAAGGAATTTGAAAAATCATTTTATTCCCAAAAAGACACTCTTTTACGAATTTTAGGTTCACAATTAATGTGACAAAAATGTTTGAAATATCTAAAGGCTTTTTCTGACTTGAGCAACGGTTATCAATTTTTGGCAAAGTTTAATGAAAGTTTTGTAAACCTGCCATTATAACTATAAACTAGGTGTGAATTCTGTCCATTTCATGGACACTTCGCTTCCAAGGAAGCAAAACAATTTGCTTCCTCATAGAGGAAGCAATAATTTAATAATATTTTAAATATTTTAAGTTAATAAAAACAAAAATTAAAAAGACATGAATTATTTTGATTAAAAAGATACTAAAACAATTTGATTAGTTAATTTCAAAAATCCCTAAATTGCATGTTTTGGAAACAATGAAATATTGTATTCTTAATAATGTGGTTTCTCCTTATTTAAGGGGAGTCACCTGAGAAATTTCAATCCATCGAAATATGTTACTTATCAGTGCAAATTTTTTTTCTGGAATTCTTTTGGATGTAAAAGAATGACATATTATCAAAATTAAAAAAAAAAAATTAAAAAAATTAAAAAATGTTAAAACCCATACGATATTTTGTTTGAAATCTTAAAAAAGGCATATAAAAAAATTAGCATTAAAAAATATGAAAAATTGTAGGAGGAGATAGATTTTTACAAAAAAAAAAAAAAATTCAACAAAAAGAAATTTTTTTAAAATTTTTTTTTAAAATTTTTTTTTTTTAATTTTGATAATATGGCATTCTTTTACATCCAAAATAGTCCCAGAAAAAAAATTGGCACCGATAAGTAACATATATTTCGATAAGTTGAAATTTATCAGGTGATTCAACTTAATGAACCAAATTTGATGATTTTCATTTCTCCCAAAAAATATGTTTTTTTCAGCCAATCAAAAAATGGCTTAAACAGACTTAAGGTACATGTTTAAAGCTTTAAAAAACCACTTAGAAATTTTATTTAACGTCTATTTTTGGTGTTACTATAGCTATTTGAAGAAAACGACTTTTTAAAAAAGTATCTTTACATTTCATGAAATATTTAAAAAAAAAATAAAGACACATTAATTTAAGCTAGATATTCTTTTTCTACAGGTTCTGGCAATAAGTTTTAAAAAAAAGGCGTCCCGGTATGTTCATTAGGCTCTGAGCAATCAGCGTTTGAAAATCACTCGGGTTCCGTAGACCCAATCTAGCAGTTACGTTAAATCCCAATAGTCTAGCAGTTGAGGGTTAATATTATTAGTAATATTATTATAATTATTATTATTATCATTATTTTACTAGGTGGAAATTATTTCCATTTCGTGGATATTTCGTTTCAAAGTTAGCAATTAAATTTGCTTTCTTATAGAAAAAGCAATATATTAATAATATAAAATTTAATTTGAGGAATTCTGTAAAAAAGGAATTTTAAGTGCAAAAAAATGAAAAAACATCAATTAATTCACGAATTTTTGATGCGTTCATGAAATATCCTGGCGACAAAAAACGCTATACACACACACGTACACACACACACACACACACACACACACACACACACACACACACATACATCTGGACATTTGCTTGGGAATGAAAATTTATGCTTTTTAGATGAAACTGAGTCGATTTAGACTATTTTTGGAAAATCGAAAATCTTAACGATCACAAAGCTTCCTCTATGAGGAAGCAAAAATAATGTGATTTAATCAAAATTATCCTTTAGGATCTTTAGAACCATAATTAGGGTTATAAAATCTCTTAAATGATCAATAAGCGAACAATGCTTTGATCCACGGTTAAGAATTTTTTAGAAGGACAAGTAAGTTCTGGCAATATTGTATACATGAATTTAAAAAAAAAAATTTTTTAAAAGAAACTTTCTTTTGCGAATTGTAAGACGATACGTAAAGTCCCAAAAAATGTTGAAAGTTTCTCATGGCATCTTCTGTCTTGAGCCATGGTTGACAATTTTTTTGGAACGTTTAGTAAAATATTCTAAAACTGGACTTAATTATAGTTTTGGAAAAAATCATATTTTGTGTATTAAAACTATTTTAGGTTTAGAAGACCTTTAGAACCGTAATTTAATTACAAAACCATATTCTTAATTGTTAAAAATCTAACTGCGATTTGACCAACAGTTAACAAGTCTACGAAGCGGGCAGTATATCTTCGCTTATATTAAAAACAAGAATTTAGAATAATAATCAAATGATTTACTGAAAAACTCTCTTTCAAGAATTTGTAGGACCACAACACTAAAATAAGAAAACTACTCAAAGTGTCTCAAGACCTCTTCTGTCTTGATGCCATCTTGAATTTTTAAAAAAGGCCACGATGCAAATAAAAATAGAGGTTTAAAGCTTTTATTTGACCCCTGTTTAGATTTTTTTCGTTGAAACCCAAAATGGTCAGAGGGGGCGGGGGGTTAAATCTGACAAAGAATGCCCCGTATATTTATAAAGGAAAAATTATATTTTCATTTATGGTTTTTTTCCCTTGGATTGTAGTCAAAGATTATCCAGTTATATTTATCAGATTTTAATAAGTACTTTTGAAGGAGAGTTTATGCTGGCATCCTATGACTTTGAAAAAGATTAAAAAAATTATGCTCATTTAATAGAAATCAAAAAGGAAAGTTATTTTTCGAAATCAAAAATTGCCAAATTGGTGGTTCATCACGAATTTCGTCGGACAAATTCGTTCACGTAATATTTTACATAAATTTACAACCTACTAATAATGTAATTACATTTAAATTATTAATTAACTTGAAATTTCTGCATTCTTACAGTATAACTCCTGACAGATTTGAAGCATTGGCTTCAGAAGCTTCTAAGTTATTTCCCACGTTTTTCAAAGAAAGCTTCTATATACGCTCATGGAAATCTAAATCGGCAGGAGGAGTTTTTCAAAGTGCATACCAAAACCAACGTGAAAAAGAGTTTGGAATTGGAAGATTAAAAACGTCGAAAGGGTCATGAAAAAGAATAAGGAATGAAGAAGATAATGGTACTATTTATTATTCAACGCTGTAAATTAAAGTTTTTAGGTTTTTGAAAAATTAATTTTTGACATATTTACAACATTTCAGATCTTCAAATTTGTGAAGCACTTGAAGAGTTACAAACTCATGTGCAAATAATAGACGACAATTACAAAAGAAAGTGGATTTCAACTGCATTAGAAGAGCGAATTACCTTTTATCAGAAGAACTTGATTCCAATTATTTTTAATACGTTTCCGAACCTTGCTAATCCTACGGGCTACAAACTGGTATGAAATTTTTAATTTTATTTTATAACATGCACAATACCGATGCAAATTATTATTTTACTCTTGTGAGTATATTTCTCTTCTAAATGTAACCCAACTCATAAATAATTTTCGACATTCTGAACATAATTCTTTTCATTATCTAAGATATATTTAAAAATGTGTCGATATTGTATGTACTTATTTTATATTGAAATCATGGAATATCATTGTTTAATGTAAACTACTTAGTAAATAAAAATATTAATTTTCAGGTCCAGGCAGATTTTCAAACTTTTTTTCAAAAAATAGTGATGTGTTTGACAAGAATTGGCAATCAGTATCGACATGACCAAGAAAATTATATTAAAATATTGAATGTGCAGAACGTTCCATTCGCGTTTGTTCCTCCCCGTCAGCCAATATATTGCTTGCGTGTGTGTGTTCATGCATGTATATAAAGCTTAGTTTGTGTTGTACAAACTTGGCCTGAAAAATAGTGGTGGGCAATAGAATAATATTAGCTGGCATGTGATGAAATTGTAATAAGGCCTACGAGCATTTTTAATATCAAATAGATGGAAATTTTAGAAATGGCTGTTGGTTTATTTCTATCTCAAGCTCCTTTAGAATATTTTCATGTTTTCATATTAATATTAGTCACATTAGATAACAAAATTCTATTGGTCTATTGATACTAAAAATCTATCGGACTATAGAAATGTGGTAGAATTAAATCAGTTGATATCAATTGATTTAATTCTACCACATTTCTTTCCGTGCAATAAATCTTACATTAATATTATTCCTTTGTTTTTTACTTTACAATCTTGTTATTTTTTTGCATAAAAAACTTTTGTTGATGAAAAAACAACTAATTATAAATAAACGTTTTTTTAATAAAATAAAATAGTTTTTTTATTAAAAACAACTGTTTACTTCCACACGTTTACAAAATACATATACTTAATTATTAAAACAATTTTAATATGTTTAAATAATTTATTGCTAAAATTATAATTATAATTTATTTAACTTGTAATTCGTTCAATTACGAATTAAAATAACTAATTTGAGATAAATTGTAAAAAATGTTTTTATTCGTTATTGGAAAAATCTCAGGTTATTAAACAAAAATTGTTTAAACTTAGCGATTTATGTAAAAAATAAATTTTTTAGATAAATTAAAATTATTTCCACAAATAAACAGTATGTCAACAATTATTTTTCTCTATTTCATTATTTCTTAAAACCGTAAGCTAATAAAATCTTTGAATAAAAATAAATATATAAATAAAAATTAATTGTTTAAACAAATTAAAATTGGTGAAATCATCGCAAATTAATTCAAAAGTACCTAAAATCTTGTTATTTGTTAATTATATGTGGATATTTTGATAATTATGTGCGTTTTTCGAAAGCAGTGTGTTCATAACCTCAACTTAACCTCAAATTTTGACGTTTATGCAACTCCATATACATTTTGTTTTGTTGCATTTTGATTAATTTATACAACTTTAAACAAAAATATTATTATTTTAAAGCTATATTCCTTCAATAATCATATGATTATTGTTTTAATTTCAAATGGGCAATTACTGTAAAATTATGATTACCCGAAAAATATGAAAATGACAATATATAACAATATTTTCTTTCAGATTACCAAATTTTTTGAATTTTGTTAGTTATTTTAATAAAAATAATTATGTTTCTTGACATTTTCAATATTTTAGACCCCACCACCTAAGTTCTACCTCTATATTATAGTCTTCTTGAAATAACCTTATTGATTTCAGTTGATTTCACTTCAATTCAAAATTCAATTAAGAAACCTAATCTTCTATTCCAATGATAAATGTTCTATTTTTGTAATTTACTTAACAGTTAACAAAAATTACTTTGTTCCTATTTTGAAAATATTTTCACAAATTGATAACTTCTATAACCAATTTATTAACCTCACGCTTTTCTATTTTTTTCATCGATTATCAATTAATTCCACAATATTTAATAATTCTCGGATGTCTTGAATTATTTTTTTCACGTACAAAAATTGTTTTAAATTTTTAAATCAATTGTTCAATTCTACAACTGTTTTTTCAATTCCTTATTATTATTTTCAAATTTCAATTCCGTATCTAAATTTTCAATTTTTTTCTTTAATCATAAAAAATTCTTAACTTGTATCATTTATATTTCTCTACATCAATAAATTTCTTTAATTGCTTCCTCATAGAGGAAGTATTGTTTTACCCTCAAATTCTCAATTGCAATTTTTTGACATTTCTCGACATAATTCGACCCCAGGATGTCAAAAATGATGTTTAGAAAAAATGTCCGGGTGTGTGTGTGTGTGTGTGTGTGTGTATGTTAACTTTACGTTTGGCCCAATATCTCGAGAACCGTTATAGTTAGAAGCATCTTTTTTTTACCAAATAATAGGTCTCTAAGGGGGACAAATTCTGTCATATGTTTGAATCCGATCGATCAGTTCCAGATATATTTTTTTAGATTTTAAAATTTTCAAAAAAATCGTTTTTTAGCAAAATTATAAAAAAAAAGTTAAGAAAGTTAAAATGTAAGCTTTTTATTCTTTTTATTTTTTAAAAACGCATCGATTGACCTATTTATGAACCCTCTAGCTTCGTTTTGTATGGAGTTATCAAGCTTTTAAAAATGGAAAATTTTAATAATCAATTTTTGCTTCCTCATAGAGGAAGTATTGTTTTACCCTCAAATCCTTAATTGCAATTTTTTGACATTTCTCGACATAATTCGAGATGTTTAGAAAAATGATGTTTAGAAAAAATGTCCGGGTGTGTGTGTGTGTATTAGGGTGGTCCAAAAAACCTCGATTTTGGAAAAAAAATTGGACTGGTGCACTACCATATTCTAAAAAAATCTGCGAAACTTAACCATTTTTTAAAAATTTTTTAATTCAAAAATTGAATCATCGATGGGCTCTTAAAGATTCTTGTACTTTTACTTTATTAATTTTATTACTCACTTATTGGTTATAATCGATGTGGGTTACAATAGAAAAACGGTAACTTACGGGAGGACCGTGGTCTATTGTAAAACATCTAGGTATCCCAAAATTCTTCATGTATTTTAAAGCGTAAAGTCATAAAGTCCCGAAATTTATTTTCGAGGTCCACTCAGATTTACGAGCAAATTACCTGCTAGAACCCTTCTTTTGTTAACGTTTAAATGACTGTATCTAGAGTAGAAATATTTTTATGAAATTGCGAAATACAAAATTTAAATATGACATCATTTTTATTGTTTTTAATACAAATACAATAAAAAAAGAGCGACAAAAATCGGATGTTATTTGCTTGAATTTATTTGTTTTCAATTTTTATTTTTTTGAGTGAAATTTCACACCCCCCCCCCCCCCACTCACAGAAAAATGCACTCTTGGGAATATTCCAAAAGCTTGCTATTTGATAACTAAAATGATGTGCCTTTTTTGTTTTTATTTTTCGGGTGAGATACCCCCCCTCCCAAAATACTCTCCTGGGGGCGATCCTCAATACCATTATTTATGAACTAAAAGTATGTGGCTTTTTTTATTTTAATCTTTTTGGATGGAAGCACCCCCCCCCCCCCCGACCCCAAAGAAATATCAAACATTCCGGATTTCCCTTTTCCCCGTTATTAATCGGTTATTAATAAGATTTAATTTTAAATTTTGCAATCCAGGCGTAAAAATTATGCATAATATTTTATTTAATTAATTTCACTTTTATAAATAACTTTTCCGTCTAATTTGAAATGATGTTTGAAAAGTTTGAAAAGACGTCATGGAAACAAATTTTATGAGCTGGCTTAAAATGCGTGACAAAGAAAAGAAAGTCTGAAGAATTTTTTTCTTTAATCCTCAACCCTTCTCAGTTTCCTCAGTAGCAGTCAGTAGGTCCATGACAAATTTCCTCGTTATGATGGCTATAAACCTTAGATACCAAAAAAACACCAAATTGAAATTGAACAATTCACCCTTTAAATATTAATGGAAAAATCTGATTTTTCATGTACCTGCTGCCAATAAACTAAATTTCACATCACTGAAATTACAAGTCAAACAGTTAATATTTAATGGTAGAAAACCGACTGTAAAAACAGCCAATTTGGTGTTTTTTGGCACTGAATATGAACTAATCATATTAAATTTTGACACATTTTTTTTTTTTAATAACTTATTTACATACATGACTATCACATTACGGTTGGTCAGAATTTTGCGATAATTACAAACAAGTGTACAAAGGTTTGTAGATTTCGTTGCTCATTTTACGTGTTAATTCACATAAGAGACAAAAAATGCCCATCGATGATTCAATTTTGAATTTAAAATTTTTTTAAAAAATGGTTAAGTCTCGTAGATTTTTTTAGATTATGAAAATGCATCAGTCCAATTTTTTTTCCAAAAAAAGGGATTTTTGGACCACCCTAGTGTGTATGTTAACTTTACGTTTGGCCCAATATCTCGAGAACCGTTATAGTTAGAAGCATCTTTTTTTTACCAAATAATAGGTCTCTCAGGGGAACAAATTCTGCCATATGTTTGAATCCGATCGATCAGTTCCAGATATATTTTTTTTAGATTTTAAAATTTTCAAAAAATTGTTTTTTGGCAAAATTATAAAAAAAAAATTTAAGAAAGTTAAAATGTAAGCTTTTTATTCTTTTTATTTTTTAAAAACGCATCGATTGACCTATTTACGAACCTTATAGTACAATTTTTTTTTTTTTTTTAAGTCCCACATGCGTCTTAGACATTTTAGTTCTGTTCTTTTATAAGAAAACTGTTAAGTATAGGAGTTTTTAGGATATTTACGCTTATTTTTAGAATTAGAAAAATTTTATTTTGTAGAAGATTTTTTTTATGCCATATGAATCCTTTAATGTTGAGCCGCGCAGGGTCATTGTTCATATTTTCTTACTGTCTATTATTAATTTATTTACCGTTGTGTTACATATTAGCTTTAAGCTTATTTTATATATTTACTTAGAAAAATTATCCCCAGGGTAGTTGAGGACCATATTTTTTCACACTTTTTCAATTTTATATTTAATATTGTCATCTGTGTTGAAATTTCTTTATTTTATAGTTTTTATACTTATTGATCAGATTGTTTCCTTGGTTACAAATGTGGAAGGTTTTTTTGTAATGGCGGATAAGTTTGTTGCAAAAAAATCTAGGAACAATTGAAATATTATTTTATTATCATTATTATTATTATTATTATTATTATTATTATTATTATTATCTTCTATTATATTAATACGATACCGAGAAAACTTCGTTCGTCGTCGTACACACTTCAAAGTTCACCTATACTTTTTCCAATAGGCAACTTACAAAAATGTTCATTTTATCATGTTATTACGGTTTGTAACAATGCGCACTGGCACTATTCTTGTCAAGCATGTTAAACTGAACAATTTTTTATGCACAACATATTGTTGCACATGCGCAGTAGTGCACCACAACTGTGTAAACGTGCGCACTACAAAACAAGCATTTCACATGCGCAGTTGTTTTGTATTGGTGTTACACATGCGCAATTATGCACAGTGATAGTCACACATGTGCTCTGATCAAATTTAAAAATTACGCATGCGCAGTGCTGTACGTTACCAGATAAGTAAATTTTCAGTACATATAGTATACTTTTTTTAATAAGTGCGCAGTAAAAATCCGTTTTATTATTGCGCATGGGTAACACTGTAGCATGGTAAGTGCACATGCGCAAAGGTACCTTTATTTAAAAAATTAGTTTTTTTTTTTTAAGTCCAACGAAAATTAAAATTTCGCTTTTCTCCACTTGTAAAATGTTGTGCGTACAATTTAGTTTTTAAAATTATGTTTTAAACATTGCATTAAACTTTTTTGCGAACATGTTTTTTAATGTCAGTTCATTTTGAAATTGTTAAACAATCAATATTTGTTACGATTTTTACCACTGCGCATACCTAACGTTTGTAGAAAGCTACTGCGCATGTGTAATGTTAGTAAAAAACTGCTGCGCATGTGTTAAATCGACAAAAACCTACGCGCAATTTTTTTTTTTTTAGTTTTCTAAGATTAATTTTTTATTTTGTATCCTTCTTCAAGTATATTTTTCTTATATTTTAAAATAATTGGTTTTTCGGAATAATACATTTTATAATTTTTTTGTGTGAATACATTGTTTTTAAGTTTTATTTATTAAATTCTTTGTGAAGCATATTTTGCTTTTTAAACCCTTCCAATGTTAGCCATTATATATATTTTTTATACAATGTTGCCCAACTCCCACGACGTGGACGCCTTGTATAGGTATATGGTTTCTTAATTTTATTTATTCTTTTTGATTTATTTTTAAAAAAACTTTAGGGAGTCTTAATATGTAGCGCTGTCTTTTTTTGATTTTTATTTTAATAATCTTTTTGGCGGAAATTATGTATCGATTTCTGGGTATTTTTAGACTTTTATTTTATATAATATAATTTATAATTTGCTAACTAAACAGTTGTCATTGACTACTTTTTGAAATGCAAACACATTTATAATTATTAATTATAGTTTTAAAATATGTTTATAAAATTATTTATTTTTAGGCGCTGCCTCAATTGATCTATTTTAATTCTAGATATATGGACTTTATATAATAACACTATTAATTACTTTTCATTTCTTTTTTTAAAAACAGTGTATACTTTTTCTTTTGTAATATTCGTAACATGTACACTGAGAAAAAATTTTGGTAAAAATTCCTGTGCTGTTCACTATAAAAGCGTCATAATTGACAGTCCCCGAAATTTTACCGTGCTGTCTTACAATTTTTACCGGATTTTCTGGTAAAAATTGTAAGACAGCACTGTAAAATTTCGGGGACTGTCAATTATGACGCTTTTATAGTGAAGGCACAGGAATTTTTACCAAAATTGTTTTCTCAGTGTATACTTTTATTTAGACGCAGACACTGAAAATATATATTACAATTAATTATTATCATTTTCAGTGTAGTTTTTCTTTATTTATTGAGCGCTGCCTTTTGCAGTTTATATTTTTTTTGATTTATTTTTTATTGAAAACGCTGCGATTATTACTTAGCGCTGTATCCAATATATATGTAATCAGTAAGGCGCAGCTTGGGACTGTATATTTAGTTAATTACTAATTATTAATAATTTTACTATCAGTTGGCGCTGATTTTCCACTATTTTTAATTAGGGTCACCGCAACAGACTCAATTTTTGACATAGTCTACATCAAGTGGCTGCAAGTCCTTTAATTTCAAATATATTTTTTTTCTTTTAAGTGAGAACTCACTTCAAATGTTACAAAATAATGTAAGAATAAAATCATTTAAAAATATGTAGTAGTTTCGTAAAAAAATAGTTTAAAAGGTATTTTTTTCGCCCGTGAGACCATACCCCCACGTTAATATGATAATTAATTTTTAAAAATTTTTATAATAAAACATGACAATAAAAATTATTAAAATATAAAAAATTTGTAAAAAAAATATTAAACATTCAATGAACAATAAGTTCACTAATATTTTATGAAATATCCACATCAATAAACAATTAAATCAATAATAATCACCGAGCGAGCGTTAGCGAGCGAGGTTCATTACGTTAGTTATTATTATTATTATTATTATTATTTTTTTTTTTTTTTTTACAAAACAAGTTTAGGAGAGGAAAAAATGCCTTTACGCACTTGTTCGTGTGGGACTCAACCACGTGCTGTGGTAATACCGCACTTAAACAACCTCTCCCATTCTTGCCTTAAGTACTCTTATCCGCTTTTGCTCCTTCCGTCCTGAAAGGTAAGCAAGAGCGCGATTCTTTTGCTCGAGGTGTTTTCAGTTCACTGTTCTGTAGGTGTCCCTGTCCCTTGCCGCTGTTGTTCTTACGCGGTGGCCAGAAACGCGATTGGATGCTTTTTTAGAGCTACCTTCGTTATATTATATTATGAAGAACAGTGCTGTCGGGCCAGATTAAGTGAACCCAGAAGGACAGCCTTTTGCATACGAACCGTCAATGCTTCAGCTTGACGTTCGCAGTTTGGTATCTTTTTCAATTGGCTTATAAATGAAGCTTTAATCCCTCCCAAACAGCCTAGTATGAAAACAATTAATAGGATTTTATAACCTGGATACATTCGGCTCAGTTCAAACATAAGGTCTTGATATTTCGTCCGTTTCTCATCCTCCTTTTGTATGATGTTTCCCTCAGCAGGAGCCGAAAACTCTATCACACAAATGATCTTACTTTTATGATCCTGGAGTACAATATCAGGCTTAGTAGCTCTGATACGATGAGTTGTAGAAAAAGAAAAATTCCAGTAGATCTTACACTGTTCATTTTCCACAACGGATTCCTGATCCCCTTGGGCATACGGCAAGATGGGTTCTTTATCTATACCATACTGGTGTCGAAGGTGATAATACAACACCTTAAGCGCAGCATTGTGTCTTTCAATATACCTGCAACACGCGTACTTCGGACATGCACTTAGAAAGTGACTAAGTGTTTCCGGGTATTGCTTACATGCTCGACAGTTGTTATTGTCGACAGGTATATGCATCACACGACTGCGGTACACCAGAGTATTATTTACACCATCCTGACAAGCGAACAAAAATCCCTCAGTCTCCGATCTCAAACCAGCAGATTTAAGAAAAGCAAAAGTCAAGCCTTGAGACAATCCTATTTCACCTATGAGATTATAGAACTGCCCGTGAACAGGTTTGCTTTTATGTTCCTGTAACAAAAGCGCTTGTTCTGCCTCCTTGACACACTTTTTAAGCATCAATGGTGTTAACGATGCTAACCCGTGCTCCATATCACTGGCTTCAAATGGGAGACTAAGTTCATTTGCAGCTCTTTCTGCCGCACGATATAAAAACGCCCCAACATTTGCAATTTCATGATGGTGGACAAATTGCATAAGGGGATCTCTACTGTTCATCACTGAACATGCTGCAGCCAGTATAATTCTTCGATGAAGACACTCTAAATTTAATAGACCTCTTCCTCCCCGGTCTCTTGGAAGGTAAATTCGTTGCACGGAAGACCTTGGATGATGACTATGATGGATTGACATCATCTTGCGGGTTTCTCTATCTAGTATTTTCAACTCATTCACATTCCACTTACCAGCTCCAAAGGTATAGAGAAGTAAAGGAATGGCTAATGTATTTGTGGCCTGTATTTTGTTCTTCCTAGACAATTCGGAAGACCAAATTTTTCTGAGAAGCCCACGATACTTTGTTTGGAGTCGATCTTTAAGCCCACACACATCTTGAGTCTCCGACTGTGGAATTCCAAGATATGTGTAAGTCTCTCCACCAGCAAGATGTTGAATGGTGTTGCCACCAATGAGTTAAATGTTCTCAGAGTCCCTCGGAATTTCAGATGTTTCATTTCTTCCTTTAATCAGATGGATGACGGCACATTTATCCAATCCAAAATCCATTCCTATGGCTCTGGAATACTCGGCCACTGCAAACACCAAAATTCTAAGCGCATCCTTACTGGATGCATAGAGCTTCAGATCGTCCATATAGAAAAGATGGTTGATCTTATAGACTCTATTTCTTGGTTTGCCACACATGTATCCAGAGTATTTTTCTCGAAGTGCAATAGACAGAGGTAAGAGGTACAAAAAAGAAGTGGACTAAGGGAGTCGCCTTGAAAAACTCCTTTTCTAAACGAGATGATGTTAGTCATCACCTGCTGTTTGTTAGATGTTATAACAAACCTTGTCCTCCACTTAAGCATTAGATCCTTTAAGCATCTCACAATGCTCGGATGTACCTTTAAACATTCAAGGAGCTTGATGATCAGCTCGTGACTCGTGGAGTCGAATGCTTTGTGGTAATCAATCCAAGCCATTGACAGGTTACGTCGATAAAATATCGAATCTTGAGTAACACACCTATCTATTAATAGGTTCTCCCTACAACCTGACAGGCCTCTCTTACATCCTCGTTGTTCACCTATCGCACTCCAGACTGGTTCTATAGATGACAATATCCTCTCCTTGAGGATCCCAGTAAATAGCTTGTAGCAGGTGTTAAGACAAGCAATTGGTCTGTAATTTTTTGGATTGGACAAATCTCCTGATTTTGGTAGAAGTACCGTTCGTCCTTCCACCAACCACTGTGGTATTGCATGTTCCCCGTTGAGATAGGTAGAGAATATTATTATTATTATTATTATTATTATTATTATTATTATTATTATGCCTATAATAGTTATTGTATTTTAAACTGATTGGTACTTAGCCAATGTGATTGGAAATTTTTGTTTTCTTTTAAAGGAAGTATTGCTTCCTCATAGAGGGAGTATTTTTTTTTTTATATTTTATCCGATTCGTATTTTTTTCAATTTTTTTTAATTGCATATTTTGTGTTTTTGTTAATTTTTCCATGTTTTTTTTCCAATTGAAATTTATTAAAACTTTTTAGTACATTTAAGTGCATTTAATATATATTAAAAAATTGGGGAATTGATGTTTAAAAAAAAAGTTAAAACATAAATATTGCTTCCTTATAGATGAAGTAATGCTTTTTGTTTTTGAATATTTTAATAATTTTTTACTTTTTTATATTATATTTGCAATTGTAAGTTTTAATTAATATATTTTCATCAAATTTTACGTAAATCAATAAACCGTTTGCTCACTTAATAGCGTAGTCTTGTAAAAAATATTTTGTTTACAACTTATATTAACATAATAACATAAAAATATTACAAGAAAGTACTTTTTATCCATTTTGTTTAATAATTTATTTTTTTTAAACCATTTTGTTATCCAGTTTTGTAAAAGAGAGATTTATTATTTCTCTATGAGGAAGCAATGTGTTCAAAAAATGAACACAAATGAAAAAACTAGTCTACGAAAGTAAATACCCGACGTAGAACTTTGCAGCGGTTTTTTAGATATGTACAGTTGTTCAATAAATTCTACAAATTTTAATTCCATTCTTCAAATTTAAATTAATTTCTTCAATTTTCCATTAATTTTTTTTCAATTTTCAATTAATACTTCAATATTCAATAATTCTCTGATTTAAAATTTTTTTTAATAAAAACTGATTTAAATTATTAATTTAATTGTTCAATTCTATAAATATTTTTTTTAATTTTCAATTATTTTTTTAAATTTTTAATTCAATTCTTCAGTTTTCAATTATTTTCTTTTACATTTAATAATTATGGGCTATTTAATTTTCTTTTTAAAATTTTTTAATATATTTTTTATATTTCAATTACACTTTTGTATTACCAATTATTTTCAACAATTTCAATTTTTTTTCTTTTTTAATTCAGTTGTTCAATTTACAATTCTTATTCCTATAATTTTCCTAATTTTTCAATTATTTAGTTTAAAATTGTAATGATGTGAGTTTAGAAAGAGATCGTACGCTCCCACCATTACTATAGTAGCCGCATGGCTCGTGGAAAGTGGGGATTACCACTACTCCTCGCCGCGCTCTCGACCCCTTCCACATCTCGGTAACTAGACTGGGTATATAACTTAGTACTCGCACGTGAAATGCTCGTTCACCTCGGTCTTGCTCTAGGCTGCTCAATCGAAGGCAATCGCCTCTCAGGTTCACCTGTGAGGAGATGCTGATCCATGTGAGAGTGTGTGGGTTCCCCCACCACATCTCACATGCGACACTGAGCAGTCTGGAGAAAAAGACTATGCAAGACTGCGAGGGCACCTGAGGGCCGAGTGAAGGTTCCCCTTCCTCAGAACTCAGGTGTAACATCCGGAACCTTTGAGGTGAAGGGTGGTCCAGGCGTTCTCGCTCCAGTAAAGGTTCACCTTTCTGGAGTGGAGAACGGAAGTGGTAATCTTTCCGTCGTCTACGGGTTCCCACGTGACGGCGGAAGGACTTCTGGATTTCCTCAAAAGGTTACGGTGGGGGTTAGTATAGGTTCTTCTATTTTAACGACCACCAGGACCAAGACGCAACTCTCCCCTTGGAGGGGTTTGTTGGAAATAAGGGGCAGTGGTACGGCAAATTAAGACTGTAGCGATTATTATGTAGTATGTATGTCGCGATATTAAAGAAATTGAAATTATTATGTTACGAAATCCGGCGTAAATTTTCCACTAACGAAGAAAAGGATTAGTTTCTTTCTTGAAATTTTATATTATTTCTTTTATTAAACTTTCAAATTTATTGAAAAAATTTTGTATTATCTTTATTTAAATTCTGTGTCTTCTTTGACTACACCCTTCTCCTAGCTTGAAGGCCAAAATAAAATCTTTTATAATAATTAGTATCTGCAATTAAAATTCAAATTTTAAATCTCTCTTTTCTTATTATTTAAGTTGAATTTAAATTAACATTAAATGTCAGCCAGCAGGCTTAGATTCTAGTTGTTTGATTTCGAAGTAAAGTTAACAGCCAGCTGGCTAAGATATTATCAATTTAATAAGAAAAATCTAGTTTAAGTTCATCGAAGAGATCCAGAGAACCTTGGACATCTGACGAGCGAATTCCGGAGCAACAATTAAAAAAATTCTTATCATTACAAATTTAATGTTTATTGTTTAATTTTTTAGAATATTATTTTAAATTGTTTATTATTTTAGCCATTTTTAGAATTTTGTTATCCACTGTCAATTACTTTCGTCATTTTTCAGATATTTTTTCCATTGTACAATTCTTCTCGTTATTATTAATTAATTATTTATTTATTCAATTATTTCTTTCAATTATTTATTCCAATTATTTTCTACAACTTTTTCAATTTTTATTTATTCTCCTAAAATTTTAGAATATTATTCTTTAATTTTATTTTCTCTCTTGTCCATTTATTTAGCCATCTTTCGAATTTCGTTTTCAATTAACAATTATTTTTGCCTTTGGTTTTGTAAATAACAAAACTAATTGAAAAATTGATTAAAAATTAAAAAATTATGACAGAAATTAAAACGAAATAATTGGAATTTAAAGTGAATAATTGGAAAGTTTAAAAAATAATTGAAATTTCAAATATATAATTATAGAATGACAAAAATAATTAAAATTTAAAACAAAAGTTTGAGACTGGAGTAAAAAATTTAAATTTTCGCCCAATAACTGAGATATTAAAGAAATAAGTAAAATGTAAAGATACTAATTGAATAATGGCATAAATAATTATAAAAGCTGATGTAAATTACACTTTTTATACAATAGTTGAAAAATTAAAGAAAATAATTGAAACTTGAAAAAAATCATTATAAAATATCAAAAAAATGTATATGTGTAGAAAAAAGTTGAATAAAGACAAAAAATAACTGAAATTTAGATAAAAATTAATTAAAAATGAGAAATATATTCAAAAGTTATGTAAAAAAATAAAAAATTAAATTCCTCAGTAAAATAAACCTTTATGCTCCAACAAAGAATTTAAGAAATAAAGACTTGTTCAGATTGTCTTTCCATAGAACAAATTACGGGGAAAATTCTGTTCTAAACAGAATTTGTATGGAGGCAAATTCAGTGCACAGATCTATTGATTTCTTTGGTGTCACCCTGTACAGATTCATTATAGTTCTGCGATCTTTGCAATGTGACAATTGTGTATAAGTGATCTGTTTATTGTATGGGAATCTTGAATTGATGTGTTAATTTATATCTTTTATATATATATATATATATATATTTAGTACTTATGTACGAAAGGGCTTTCTTACCTTTATAAAATTATAGCCCGTTTATGTAAATAAATAAATAAATAAAAATAAATAAAATATTAATACAATAATTTAAAAATTGTATAAAATAATTGAAAAATTAACGATATAATTAAAATGTGAAGAAACTAATTAAATAATTACTTAAATAATTGAAAACTAATCTTCAAAAGTTAATAAATTATGACAAGAATAAAAAGGTTGAAGAAAATGACATTGAAAGAAAATAATTCCAGAATGTCAAAAATATCTTAATATTGACAAAAATAGTTGTAATTTAAAAAATAATTAAGAAATGACAAAAATAATTGGTAACTTTAAAAAAAATTTAAATTTGAAGAAAATACTTGGAAACTTGACAAAACAATTAAAATATTGAAATAAATAATTCAAAACTGGTGTAAAAATTAAAAAAAATATTTTAAGTTTGAGGAAAATAATTGAAAGTTAAAGAAATAATTGAAGTTCGAAGACAATAATTAAAATTTGAAGAGAATAATTCAAAAATGGAAAAAAAATTCATATATAAAAAAAATAGCTAAAATTTGAAGAAAATAATTAAAATAGGTGTAAAAAAAATTAATAAATCCATGACAATAATAACAATAATAATGAAAATAACTGAAAATAGGTGTAAGAAATTTAAAACTTCATGAAAATAAAAAAATTGAATAAAATAATTGCAATTTGTAAAAAATAATTCTAAAATGTCAAAAAGAACAAAAATATGAAAAAAAAAGTGGAAAATGACCAAAATAATTGAAAAATAACGAAAGTGAATTAAACTTGTGTAAAAAACACTTAGAAAATAAATTTGTATTAATTAATTAAAATGGTGTAATTTTTGAAAATTTGGTTTTATTGTATGCAAAAGTGATTAAATAAAATATTTTTGATTTTTTTCTGTTGTTTTCTCGGAAATTTATTAGTTTTTTCTTTGAAAATATAATAATTTTTAAGGAATATGAAAAAACCAGAGAAGCATTAAAAAACTACTTATAACGAAAGCTTAGTTGAATGTTATGTCTTCCTTAATTCAGTGTTATTTATCTAGTCAATATTGAAAATGATGTTTTTGATAATTCATAATAAGGAAATTTGAAAATTATAACCATAATGTAATATTTTGGAAATTTCGTTATACAGTTTAGATATTTTTTCATTTTGTTATATTATCTACTATTAACGTAAGGTAAACAAAAGCTATGACTTCCAAAATAGCATAAATGTTTACAGTGGAGTGAATTGGCGTCATTCTACTTCAAATTGACTCAATTTATTCATACAGCTATACCGCGGTAATGTCAACTAACTTCTTATTTCTCTCATAGTAAAGTAACTATATAACACACGATGCTTTTGAGTAATGCAGTTTATATATATTTTTTATATTTTTTGTCGTCTTTTTCTAGACTCATAGTCCAATGATGATGAGTACCTGAAAACTAAAATAATATTAGAGCTACTAAAATTCAGTTTTTTGACGAGATACAATGCCGAAAATACTTTGTAGGCACTGCAAATGGTTAACTTAACCTTATCTTCAGACTCTGTCACCTGATTTAAAAAGTTATTATTTATTTATGACATATTTTTTTATTTCGGAAAGTAGATCTAATTTTTTAATTAAATATCGTTTTCATATATTTAAAACCTCTGAAATACCGAGCAAATTCTCCCAAATTAACTTAAAATAAATTAACATTAGTTATGATACATGGTAGTAGAAATAGAAATTGTTTATCCTTAACAAATACTTTTATTGTTTATCAAAGATAACAGTAATAATAATATAATGTTTCCTAAATAGAGTATTTATAATCTTTGTAAAAATAATATATTTATTTATATTGATTTAATCAAAAGGCGTCATTGTATAAAAAAGAGACCAGAAATTTTCCGTAAACTTTCTTTGAAAATACCATAAATATTTTGACGCCAAGCTTTGTAGAATTACTTACAGTATAATTAGAGAGGTCTGTCTAGCCCAAATTTGTTTATTAAACTTAATTCTTTAAAAAAGATTCTCTAATTTTAAAAAACTAATTTTCAGACAAAATTCAAACAAACTTGTATCAGACAAACATTCCCAATGATATTTAAAATATTCTACAAAGTTTGGTGTCAAAATTTTTATTATTAAAAAAAAAGTTTGAGGTGAGGTCCCGTATTATCCTATTAAATGCAACAGGATTATCATTTGCAACCTGTAAAAAAAGATATTTTTTAAACATTGACACTGAATTTTTTTTTTTATTACAAGTTGATAAATATTAATATTACCATGTATCCTGCTTCTTTAATCACGTACATTTTCAAATTTCTAAACATTTGAACGGATCCTTCAACGTTATTATTTACGGTAAATTGATACTTTTTAGCATTTAACCAATTTTCCACATTCTTCCATTCGAGACTTTCAATCCAATCCTGAGTACCTAGATAAAAAAATATAACATTAGTGCCAACGATAATTTTTTGATTTGATCTGTTAGTACTTTACCTCGAGGAGTCACTAGCAAGTCCCATTCTCCGTTAAATATAAACACCCTGAGCTTTGACTTGTTTAGAAGAAATTCCACTTAGATAGTAAATTAAAATTAATAATAATTAATAAAGATATTACAATTGAATTGATATAAAAATGTTGTGTATTAATGAAAAAAAAGAATTAGAAAAAAGCTGCTGAAAGTAAGAAAAAGAACAAGTCAACGTAAGAATAGATACACCAAAAACGAATTTAGAATACTTTTACGGATATTCGTTCGAATTTTTAACACAGGAGGCCATCTTTCATATTTTGATATGGAAATAATGGTCTCTAAATCCGTTTTATGTTTAGTAGAATAAACCTTTTTTCAATAACAAAATGTTCACTATAACTTTACGGAAAATCGTTCTATTCTCTTGATGAACAAAGACAGGCCAAAAATATATTTTGGAATTATAAAATCAGCTGCTTTTTTATTTCTGCTTTATCAAATTATCGAAACTATTAAAATAAATTATTATTATTATTCTAGAAAATTAATACCTTTTTCTGTAACAGGTTTCATAAAATCTTCTTCAAGGGCATTCATAATATCAGTACTGTCAATATTGAAAGAAACAGATTGTGCTATATTAAGTGCTGGTTTGACTTTGGTCTCCATCAAATTTTTTGTGATAATATCAACTGGAAGGAATGATACAATTTATTTAATGTCGAATTTTTAAATTAAAAATGGTTTCCTTCATAAAATTTAAAACGTATAAAAAACTACTGTAAAAACTACGTAAAAAACGTATAATACTACTGTATTTTTCATTTGTTAGATCAGTTTTAGAAAATGCCTCAGTCATATGGATGCCTTATTATAGTGTGCATGTTCTGCGACTTGAACGTGTACAAAATAGATTTTTAAGATTTGCGGCATACCAAAGATTGAAACTCGTCTATTATATGTTGACTTGCTCTTTATGTTTAAAATTATAAATGGTTTGTTTCTATGTCCATCAATTTAGTCATGTATTAATTTCTCTGCACCTATTAGGTCGTTGAGATCTTTTCAACCTTTTTATATATGTGTACACAAGACAAACTTTAGTCGACATTCTCTATTTAATAGACTCCATAGAGAGGCAAATATGTATCATGAAAGAGTGGAATTTTTTGGAATTTCGTTGGAAAAATTTAAAAAAATTTTAAGGAATGTTTTGTTTAATGCTGACGATGCGGCTTAATGTAAATAATGGATAGTGAGTTATTGTAAGAGGTTCATTGTGAATTGGTAATTATATATATATTTTTTTTTTGTAAAGGGCTTTTTGCCCGTTCAAGTTCTCAAGTTCTCCAGTTCTCAAAAAAATATATCTTCCGCTTTTTTCGGTCGTTGCTCAACAAGAAACTTTCTTTAACGCACGCTCACAAAATAAAATGCTCAAAATACTGTTAAAACAATTGTAATCACTGATCAAATGATTTTTTAATTATTTGTTTATTTTGTGATAATGTGAGTCACGCACGTACTCTTAGCATCACTGAAAGAGATTCTTGCTCTCAGCTCGTTGCTAATTTTTTAGTTACCTGGCTCACAAGACTCGAGGTTCATCTATGTTAAAAAAATCCCGAAATATCCTAAATACCAACGTTACCAAATAGAAAATTTTGAGAAATGAAGAAATTAGAAAATATGTCAACGTTGTACAAGTAAAGAAAGAAATTGTTTCCTTGAACAAAATTATGGGCAAGGGTAGTCCTTAAAGCAGGTACCAAGACCGCTCCGTATATGGTTAAGTCGATCGTGTCATAGACATCGGGAGATTCAGGAAAGATAAATTATGACAAATATTTCCTTGAATTTAATTTATCTGTTAAAGAAAACATTTAATTTTATCAATTCTATATTACTAACTATTTTTATGTGTAGTCTTCTAAACAACCTCCGTCCTGCACTAGACTGATTAAACTAAGGTTATCTCCTCTCAGATTTACCTGTGGGTTGCTGCTAATCAAAGGAGTTGTGTGCGGGTTCCCCCGCTAAATCTCATTTCTGACACTGAGCAGTCTAGTGATAAAAACCTAAGCATGAACTTAAAACTACCTGAAGACATAATGGAGGTTCCCCTCCTTTAAAACTCAGTTGTGACATCCAGAATATTCTAGATTGAAGAACGGAAGTGGAACCTTACGTCGTCTAGGGGTTCCTTTGTGTCGGGCAAATGTCGTCTGTGTGCATCCATACCATGGTGGAAGCTAATACAAATTTGCCTGTTTAGAAAACCACCATTAATTTAAACATAACTATCCCCATGGAGAGATTTTTTACTCGGAAAGGGGTATTGACGTCTTATAAAATAAAGTATGCCTTACGTTCTGATGCAAAGAGCGGATTCAAAAGAATAAAAAAATTCTATCCGTTTGAATCCGTTCACTTCCAACAGGGTTCGTGCTAGGGGACAATAGCATTCAGATGATCGAGTAGAGATCTCTATTAGATTTCGCTCTCTACTAGATGTTCACTCAAAAGTACAGATTAAAAGGTTAAAAACGAGAAGTGTGATAGAAATTAACAGCTGAAAAAGCCCATGCCAACCAAACAAACCAAAAGGAAGACACACAAAAATAGTTGAACACATCATTTGTTGTGACAAAGACGAAAATACTCAAAGAAGATTGTCTTGAGTTTTGAAAAGAACCACAAATAACTTGAATAACAAATATTAGAAATTTTAGGAATGTTTGTTGGTATTTTCACAAAACCTCACAACACCATTCTAGTTTTTTAAAAAGATAGTTTATTGTTATTTCAATCTCGAATACGTCACATTTGTACAATCAATATGAAAACAAAATGGAGAACCAGTCAACAATCCGTCAAGAAATTTACGGGAAAACACGTTAGATGTGGACTGTATACAAGCCAAAACGAAACTGGACGCCATCATCTGATCAGGCCCACGCTGACTGACCCAAAGAAGAGGGAGAACTTCCACCAACAATTTAAGCTCCAGTAGAGCTTGAAGAGGAAGAGAGAAAACCGGTATGGTCACCCAAAAAGGAGAAAATTCACCTCAATAGAAACTCTAAACTCCATTAAAGATTCTATGACGGACTAAGTATTGTTTCACAATGCTTACAAAAATCCATAAACCACCCATTTAATTCTTACAAGAAATCTTCCTTATAACTTTAATTATTTTAAACAAGAAACTAGTTCTTAACAAATCTATTGGTTCTTCGGCTCGATCCTTTAATTTCGTTCAGCCTAATTCCTTGACGAATGGAAAAGTCTACTTGATGTTGCTAGCAGTACTGTCGGGATTTATCAGTTCCGCTGACTATTAGATCTTTATTCAGAAGATAAGGTTGTATAAGTTCGTTCTTGCAGGAGGTTTCACCGAGAAATCCTCTAAAGCAACGACTGTTTGTCCAGTGAAACAGGCGACCTGATTCGGAGCTGTGACACAGCTGGAACAGTGGGAAGTCAGTCGATCCAATGTTGCGGTGCGTCAGACGCACCAGGCCTGTGGGCTTTTAGACGAACCATAGGTTTCTCGGTGTAACCTTACCAACGAGTTCCGTAGTTTGAACCAAGGAAAAACGACTTTACGGTCGGCTAATAGCGTTCTTAGTAGGATGAAGGCAGTGCCATCTACTAAGGGTTGAATGTACTAATGTTGCAGGAGCTGTGCCAATCCTTAGAATTTCATTACGACTAGAAACGCTGACAAGGGTAAAGAGTACCAGAACTTCATTAAAAAATCCTATATCAATGACGACGAGTATAGTTGAATTTTACATATGTCCAAGTAAAGACCTTCGGTTAAAAAGAAACTGAGTTTCACCGTTTCTCTATTTCTCTCTCTCTCTCTCTCTCTCTCTCTCTCTCTCTCTCTCACACACACACAGACACATTTAAATTTGAAAATTTACCTGAAATTTTACCTCATTATACTAATATTCTTTAAATTTAAATCTTATTTCTTAATACAAACAATAGACCTTGTGCTAGGCTAATTATCGTCCGAACGAACCTTTGCATAATGAGGGTTAATAGCTTTAGGAAAACAGACGAAAATTTCGAACTTTAATGGAAAAGAGAGAAAATTTGCCTTTCTCTTTCTCATTACCTGCAAAAATATTTGCTTCTAATTCTCTCCAAAGACAAGCGTCACTTTCTAACGGCCCTTCCTAACTCATTTGACGGTCCGTGGTAACTCATTTGCATATAACTTCTTTCTTAGTAAGGAAAAGGAAACCCTCCAATTACTCAAAGGAAGTAAATAGGCCATACCCCTATAAAGAAGAAGAAGACTACTCAAAGGTTAGAACGCCTCTTTTACTGAAAATAAAGTAAAGTAAAAAAGTTTTTCGTTAAACGGATTTCTAGAAGGGCTCTTAAACCGAAAGAGCGTGATGTATAGATCGAGATTGTTTGACTCCAATTTTTGATAAGTCTCGATGCATTCGATTGTTTCGCTGAATCGCGTATGAGTGTGTAGCGTACTCATACCATTACTGTAAAATTGGGTAAGGGTATCTCTCCTTCTTCACATACGGTGACTGAGGGCTCGATACATATATTCGGCTTCGCTCATCAAATCAGTCAGTTGCCTGGCGGATGGCCATTCAATCAAAAAAGAAGAAGAAGGACTCGAGGCGCTTCTCGGTCCTATGCTAGGTAACTCAGTGAGCTGCTGGTTAGTGCTAGCACATCGCCGCTACTTCAGAGTAAGCTGACTAGGCGTACTTCAAATTAATAAAAGGTCTCCTCTTTAGTTTGGCGAACAGAAGTGGAGGACTGCAATGTATACAGGGCTTCCCTGACGTTGCAAGCCGTGTTCTTCTAGATATCTTTTGTTTTTTGGGTATTTGTTCAAAATATTTAAAGTTATAAGGAGGATTTCTTACAGGAATGCAATTAAAAGGGTGGTGTATGGCTTTTCGTAAGCATTGTGAATCAATGCTTAATCCGTCATAGAATCTTTAATGGAGTTTATAGTTTCTATTGAGGTGAGCTCTCCCCCTTTTCGGTGGTAATGACTGCTCTCTTTTTTTCTTTCTCTACCGGATGGTGCTCGAATCTTTGGTAGGTGTTCTCCCTCTCCTTTGGGTCAGTCAGCTAGGGCCTGATAAGATGATGGAGTCCAGTTCATGAGGCATTCACTTCCATAATAGCATTTGGCACCCAAACTCAAAAATTTTGTGACACCACACGGTGGCGCTGTTGGACGTCGGTAACGAGAAAAATCTGTTTTATCATTTGAATGTTACACGTTATGTGTATGAAACGGCGTCACAAGTTGGCTTCAGCTTACTGTTTGCATTTCGTTTTTTAATATCCGTTATATTTTTCAATTTTTTTCTAAATTATTTTGGCAAATATTTTTGGTTTCTTTATTTAGTTTATTTTAGTGAAAAGTGTATCCTTTCTTACTGGTGAGAAAGTGCGTCTTTTTTGTCGATCCATGGGTACAAAAAGGAAAATGTCTAACCTTTATAGCATGAAGTTTTTTCCTCGCTTGAAATTGGACCCATTTCTACCTTTAAGGGCATGTGATGGATCATGACGTCACTGGTATAGGCAAAATTTGTCCGTAACTTTTCTCTTAAAATATTGAATATTTTTTTATAAAACTTGGCAGAATTACTTAAAATGTCATTAGAAAGGTCTCTCAGACCCGAATTTGTTTAAATTTTGGTCCAAAATTAATTTTGGAACATTTTCGAAAAAAATGCAAACTTTTATAAAAATGAATTTTAAGACAAAATTCAAACAAACTCGGGTCTGAGAGACCTTCCTAATGACATTTTAAGTAATTCTACCAAGTTTCATAAAAAAATATTCAACATTTTAAGAGAAAAGTTACGGACAAATTTTGCCTATACCAGTGACGTCATATTCCATCACATGCCCTTAAAGCAAGATATTTTACTGCAAAGACAAGCCGTCACTCTAAAATAGCGCGAATGCTTGCCTTTGCAGTAAAATTTCTTGCTTCAAAGGTAGTAGTGGGTCCTACTTCAAAGCAGAGATATAAAATTTCATGCTATAGAGGTTAGGTTTTTTCCTCCCTGTAAGAATAAAAGTAATATTTACATTTAATAGCCTTTAAGGTTGTATTTGTTAAGTCATGTATTTTTAAAATGTTTCTTTAGTATCAAAAATAACGAACACAACTTCAAAGGTTATTAAAAGTATATATTACTTTATTCATTTTTGCCCATGGGTCGACAAAAGAGATACACTTTCTCACCAGTAAGAAGGATGCACTTTACACTAAAATAAACTGAATAACGAAACCAAAAATATCTTCCAAAATAAATTGCAATAACACTTAAATAAAAAAATTAAAAAATATATGAATTTACCAACTTTAAGTTATGAAGTAAATAATACAAATTAGCAAAAAATTTTAATTTTACTTAAAATTTAAAAATGACAATTACAAATGTTTCGTATTGTATTTACATTTTTGGTTGTTATTTTCAAATTTTTAAGTAAAAGTTAAAATTTTGCTAATTATATTCATCTATATCTTTAAAATATTTTTATTTAAATTACCCTCTTTTTGAATGCCTGAGTTGCAACGGGGGGCTGCGAGGGATATGGTTAGTTCGTGTTACATGCGTAGAGGGACAATTCCCTAAGGTGACAAAAAAATACAAGGCAGTGAGCTCATCGTGGTCCAATTCCGTTTTGCCTTTTATAGAGTCCACATCGGGCGCGTATTTCCATGCATTTCTCGACGGATTGTTGACGGGTTCTTCATGTTGTGTTCATAACGGGTGTACAAATGTGACGTATTCGATAATTGTAATAAGAATAATCTATATTATGTGCAGGGGCGGCTTTAGGCAAAGTGTTCGGGAGGGGCGATATATGGGATAAAAAGAGATAGCACCATAGTGCTATCTCTCTCTCTCTTATACAAATATAAGATTCTCAGGGGGGGCGGTCGCCCCATTCGCCCCCCCGTAAAACCGCCACTGATTATGTGAAAATAAGAGTGCTGTCAGTTTTTTGTAAAAATACCATCAAAGATTCCTAACAGTAGTGGAAATTAATATTAAGGCTCTTATTTGATTTTTTCCCGCCTAAAAGTTAGACCGAAGTCTTCCCTTGCAGAGGTGGAGAGTGCCGTAAGTCAAAATTATCTGCTAACCAGCCTGTCAGACCATTTGTTGGTTCATATTCTTTTCTTTATGAGAAATATGTTTCTTTTATTTTATTTGTGATTCTCGGTGTCATCATTCACTTCATCTTACCTTCTAGTAAATTAGTATTTTTTGAAAAATAAATGTCAGCCAGCAGACTAAGATTCTATTAGCTTTGTTATGAAAAATAAGATTATGAGCCAGATGGACAAAGTTCCTTTATTTCCAGATCTCTGAAGGATAGAGACACTTGATAAATCCGACGAGCGAATTGATAGCAATTATTTAAAATTTCGTATAATTACAGAATTTTGACGGAATTGATTACGTTAAAATAATGTGTAGTGAATTGTAGGGTACACGCACCGATTATAATTGTACGAACCTAAATTTCGTGTAAGTTTGGAAAAAGCGTCACGAGACGATTGAATTCTAACAGATCTGGAGGGAGCTCAGGAAAAATTAATTAGTCATTTCTAATTACACTGTATTACTTGAAACATACAATCTTTGGTTAGACTCAGTTTGAAACCTTTGATTTTTAAAATAATTATAATAGAATATCTCAGTATATAGTAATTTATAAAGAAACGTAATAAGTGCCACGGAATAGCGGTTTTGGAGAAAATAATTATTTTGTTAACAAGTGTGATAACAAACAAATAAATTAATACTCTCCTTCGCTCAGGTATGTTTTTTTTTTAAAAGAAAATAGAAATATTAAATTGAATTTTTTAAATGATAAATTATTTTAATTTTTTGGGTTCTTAAATTCTTATAGTGTGGCATTTTTTATGGAGTATTCAAATGTTTATTGACTGGAAGAATTTTGGCAATCATTTTATTTATATAATAATTCATGGAGAATTCTATTGAAATTTTATGACGATTGATTTGAGACTCATCAAGTTATTTGAGGTTCTTTTGACTGATTCTCCCTTGAGGCCTTCTCCAGATCATTTTGGAATATTTCATTGAAATTATCAACTACACCAAAAAGTCGCACTTTGGATGGATTTGGTAACGTTGAATATATGTCAAATAAAAAAATAAAAATAAAAAACGAACTTTAATGTGGAGTGACCGTATGTTTAATGTATGAGTGATTTTAATGATTTTTATTATAATTGGAGAATTATTTTATTGTTTAAAAAATAAGAGAATATCAAAATTAATTTAAAAATTTGTAAAAGTAAAAGTGCCAGACGAATTTTATGTGAATTTATTAAATTTGAAAAGATTCTCAATAAACTATCATTATTAGTCATCGCAATTATCTTTCCATTCTTTTGTGTAACTTCTAATTAGTGATTATTTCCGAAAAGCCTTGAATCTAATATTATTGTTTTTAATTAGAAATTTATAATATTGAAATATTAAATTAAGAATTTAAAATTGGTTTCAAGTATAAGACTTTAAAATTATGAACAGAAAATACATTAAATTAAATTAATATTTTTTAAATATATAAGACCATTTAGATGATTTTAAAAAAATATATATTAACAATTATCGACTGTAATTAGAATTTAGAATTGAAATAATAATGTTATAAAAAAAAAATAATTTTTTTTATATAAATAAATAATACAAAAAATACGAAGTATTACAAATGGAAATCATCTTAAAAATAAGAGTTTTCAATGTTTTTAAAAATCTGTACCTTCAGCAAAATTATTGCGTTCACTAGGATCCACCTTTGAATGAATGTTATAGAAATTCAAATCGGGTTTGATGGTTAAAACTGTATTTACAGCATCGTTAAAATGTTGATAAGCAAGCTTCCAATTTTTTGCTGCAACAGCAGTTTTTATTTGTTTCCCTTTTTCAAAAATAGTTTTGTATTCTGCATAATCAATCAAGTACTAAAAAATGTTTCGTAAGAAAATTGTTATTGATTGAAAGATGGAAAATAGACACACATTTAAACACATTCATTTGCTCAATCTCTTAAAAAGATGGAAAACTTCTGACAATCAAAGCATGATAAAAGATTCACAATTAAAAATATAATTACGTTTTGATATAGATATGGAGCCCAAGATAATGCACAATCAATTGGAGATATTAAAGGATCTCCAAGTGCCACACCTTTTAGATTTACTTTATTATAACCTCGCTCCGAAGCCTGTAATTATGAAGTTAAAAAAATATGAAATTATTAAATTGCAATGGTCAAACTTTGTATTTTCAGTAAGTTTTAAATTTAAAATAAAATACTACAAATTAAGCTGAATCGGCATGTTCAAAAGTGAAACAATTTTATAATTTTTTTTAAGTACTGAATTTTAGTTCTTAATTATAATTTTCTACCAGGATTAATTCGCTCGCTAACTGAACAGCTATTTTTCCTTCATAGGATTCACCAACAATGTAAGTAGCTTATTCGGAAAAGGCAGGGAATTGGTTCTTAAAATTATCAATGCAATTAAAAAGATCATTTACAACATTGATCTTCTGTTTTTGCTAAAGCACTCTCTGAATTTATAAAATTGAAACCAGTTCCTACTGGACTGTCGATAAAAAGCACATTATAGTCATTTACCTAAAAAACAAAATTATACATTCAAATATTAGTAACACATGACTCTTAGACGTTTATTCTATGTCAATTAAATCTTAACTGATTTCCAGAAAACATTAAAATTTAATTAAATAATTAATTAGCGTATAGATAAAGTGTAATTTTCACTGTAAGTAAAAAAAAAATTCCAATATATCCGACAATAATAATTTTGAAAATCTTAAAATGCCAACGAAAACCCATGGAAATTGAGTTTTTTGCAATTCTCTCAATATTGAAAATTTTTGAAATTGTTTTTCACAGAAGTTGCATAGGCTTTCTAAAGAGACACAATTTTTTTGATAGCTATTCATTTCTTTATATCTCTAATAGTTTTCGAGAAAATCAATAGTAATCATTAATTTCAGTTATTTCTTTAAAAAGAATTTAAAAATACGACTTTACTGTATTCAGTAATTGATATTCATTTTACCAATGAATGTTGCCTTTTTGTCAAATTAAGATAAAGGGGACCAATTTCTTCAAAGTTTCCATATCCAGTTGAGGCTACACCTGGACCACCTTGTAACCAAATAATTAAAGGTCTTTCTGTGTATGATCTAACGTTTGCTGTAGTATAATGAAGCCAATGAAACATATATGCTTCATTTCTAATGTTAGTAAATCCCCTTTCTTGGTAACCTTTAAACCCGTATTTCCCTGTAAACAAATAATATATTTGAAAAATAATCACTCAGGTTTTAACGTGTATTGAACTATGCTTTTCCTTATAAACAAATGCAAAATCTGAAATATTCCCCCCAGTGGGTACGGGAACGTCTAAAAGTCGTCCTTAGATGTTTTTTTTTGTCCCCAGACGTTTCTAGACCAATGATTTCTTTTGTCTTAAAGACATCTTAAAAACGTCCCCAGTATGTATGTCTTGAAGTTGTCCCCAGAATTCTGTAGATAATCTTATAAATTTAAATATTGTAATTATTTATCTTTTTTATACATGATATTTTTATTCTAATTTTTATTTTATTTATTTTTATATAATTAGACATTTTATGGAAGTAAATAACATTTTCCGGGTAGAGAAAAAAGGACAAAATTATAGATTTTTTCAAATCTTCTATCCAAACGTTCAATAACTAGATTACAAGGAATGTTAGTAAGTATGGAATTGAGATCAAGTAAAAGTAGTACAAAATTATTTTGTATAACAATATTATTCAATTTTTCTTTTAATTCGAAACTATTGTTTATGTGATATTTTGGATTTTTTCGTTTTTTATTTTTTTTTTAGTTTTTGATTCTTGGTACAGTGTTTTTACTAAAAAACGAATTAGACTATTGATGAGTGAGACAATTGGACGAAGATAAAACATTGTCTTCGTGAATTTTTGGCAATTCATAAAATTTTGCTGATAAAGTGTCTCTCATAGTCATATGTCTGTCATAGATTCTGGTGAAATTTATACTTAAGATAATCATTGTTTGTAGATCATTGGCTTTTGATAAGTTACAGATTTTTTTAAACAAACAGAAACATTGCCTTTGTAATATCTAAGTTCAAAAACTTAGATATTAGAATCTAAGTTCCTCAAAGAGGAATCTCGTCATTTTTTGTGCGAAAAGAACGTAAAATATTTTGATCCCACACTTACCGTAACTCAATTCGAAGATTCCGAAGAAGATAACCAAAATAGCATTTTTCCAAGACATTAGTAATGTTCAATCCTACTGAAAATATTATTCATAAAACAAATTTACATATATTATTACAAAGTATACGATTTAATATCTTAAATATGTTTTTAACCTTCTGTCTTTAGTGTGATAAATGTATCTTTCTTTAAGTGTACACTACACTGAGAAAATTCTATCTGTGATGATTACAGAACTAACCTGTACTGCTCGGACGAAATGACCATTTCTGTTTTATTTACTTATTAACCTTGTTCTTCTTAAGAATATGTCTGCTAATTTTACAAAACGTTCTGTAATCTGTCATAAGCTGTACTATACTTCGCATCAAATTTTTGTTCTGTTATTAATACAGGATTAGGAGGAAAGAAATTACCTTTAAATACAGTGGTCTGTCATAAAAGAAAGTTAAATTATTACAAAACTCATTATATAAAGCTGTAAGGTTCCTTTAGGCACAGAGTGCAGTATAGGCAAGTTAATTTTACAGAACTGCTTTGTAAGCATTACATACGCACATTAAAGAAGGTAACATTCGGCAACTTTCGGCATCTTACGGCTTCACTCGGCAACAGACGACGCTACACACGACGTTGTAGTTCATATAGACGGGTCAAAACTAACTGACATGTGCTGTGATGGCTGTGGTCGTTAAGGCGTTCGTGATAGGGTCGGGTCGCGCGAGTTCGGATCTTTCACCATGCGATTTGTTTTCAAATAGTTAAAAAAATATATTTGTAAGCAACAGAAGGGAAGGTGTATCAGTAAATAAGTGTAGGTTAAGTGCGAGTTGCGTACATAAATTAACTGAAAGAGAACAACTGAAAAACTGGAAGAGAAATTTTTTATATGTGAACAGGTTAAATTACAGAACTGTTTTGTAACGTTTCACGATGAGTTTATATCTTTTTCCAAGTTATAACATAAGTCTTTCTTAGACTCTTTAATACTCGTTAAGTATATTTTGTCCTGTAATTTTATCACTACGTACGTTAATTTCTTTGTTTCTGTAACATTAAATAGTATGAGACAATCTCGTTTTTTTAATAAGATCATTTTATTTACTGTTTACTGTAAGTGGCGTTTCGTCCGAGCAGTACCATAGCAGTTCTGTAATCGTTACAGATATAATTTTCTCAGTGTACCGTCGGAAATTGTTGGTCCGATCGATTGGAGCGGATCAAAAAATACAGCTCAAATAAGACCACGATATCTTGGTTAAAAATTAAGATAGAAACTTAACGTTTAAAAATTTGAAAAGATTATTAAATTCTGCGTTAGAGTACCTATTAGTTAAAATATTTTAAAAATCCAAAGTGATTATATTACTTGATGTGTTAGAAAAAAAATTCTCAAATTTTTCAATTATCGTTCCATATGTTCAGTTCGTTGCCTGATGTAGAAAAATTGAATAAAAAAATTGAATTTTATATTGTTCTCTTCGTTGAATTGCTAGCTTTAATTTGAGCTAAGGGAACTTGAAAAATATTGAATGGTTCACGAGATATGACTAAAAACGTCCGAGCATATTTTTCTCAAAAACCTTCATTTTTAGGCAAAAACCACGTTTTTGATTGATTTTCGAGAAAAACATGCTCGGACATATTTAGTCATATCTCGTGAACCATTCAATATTTTTCAAGTTCCCTTAGCTCAAATTAAAACTGGCAATTCAACGAAGAGAACAATATAAATTTCAATTTTTTTATTCAATTTTTCTAAATCAGGCAACGAACTGAACATATGGAACGATAATTGAAAAATCGAGAATTTTTTTTTCTAACACATCAACTAATATAATCACTTTGGAATTTTAAAAAATTTTAACTAATAGGTATTCTAAGGCAGAATTTAATAAGCTTTCCAAATTTTTAAATGTCAAGTTTCTATCTTAATTTTTAACCAAGATATAGTGGTCTAATTTGAGCTGTATTTTTTTGATCAGCTCCAATCGATCGGACCAACAATTTCCGACGGTAGTGTAACTAAAAGTTTAATTGTTTGAAAATTTAGCTAATAAATTAATTAATTTTAGGAAAGGCCTAAACTCCCCACTTATTTTTTGGAAAATATTAAATTGTTTTTAATTAAAAAAGAAGAGAATAGTAGATTTGTAAATTCCCTTAACATTTTTCGCTTTAAATTCCAAAAAATATTTCTTTAATATGCCCCCTCTTTAATAATAAATTGTTCAGGCCCTTCCCACTTCTTTTGGTACAATCTGAAGCCTGCATTTAGACAAGCTTAGAAAACTTGGTAATAAAAAAAATAATAAAAAACAATAATAATAATAAAAGATAAAAAAACTACTTAACGTTTTCAACCTCCCCCACTGGATTTTTTAGTTTGGTACTAAAATAAGTGGAAAAAAATTGTCTCGTGAAAAAATATCAAATATTCGGAAAAATTGTTGATATTGTTGAAAAATTTGCAGTTTTTCTTAAAAACAAAAAAAAAACTACTTAACTTTTTAAAACCCCCCACACCGGATTTTTTAGTTTGGTACTAAAATAAGTGTAAAAAAATTGTCCGTGAAAAAATAGCAAAAATTCGGAAATGTCCTTCTTCTGTAATATTACCAAAAACTTTAGTTAAAATCTATTTCTATAAGTAGAATTGAAAATAAAAAAATTAAATTAAATTAAATTAAAAAATTACTTTTTTCAAGCAAAATAATTATAAATAATAATAAAACCCTGAAGGGTCAGGGCCGTTTTTAGGGTTTCGTGGTTCGGGACCGAAACCCTTATACAGAGGCGGTCCGACGTAAATTTATTACCCGGGCAACAGTACTTTTTAGCGCCCCCCCCCACAATTTTTATTTTAAAGTGATTTAAAATTATATTTATATTTTATCACTGTAAAAAGAAAGTTTTATTTTCAGGCAAAAAAGTTGTCTCATTTTAAAATGCAATATCTTTAAGACAGCTTTTGCTCATTGTACAAATTTTTCTTTTGCCCCTAAATGGGCCCAGGCCTGAGATTGTACCAAAAGAAGTGGGGAGGCCCTGAACAATTTATTATTAAAGGTGAGGGGGGAAGGGAAGAACTAATTTTAGGACATTTTAGCACAAATTTCAGGACTAGGTGATTTTAGGACTAATCTAAATAGCATAACAGATTTCTAAAAAAAATTTCTAGGATTGATTCGCACAGAGTTTTAAAGAATATTTTCTAGATTTTTATTAATTATTAAAAACTTTTTAATCCTCATCAACTTAAAACTCAAAGAATCCAATCAAAGTTATTCACTAAATAATTTCAATAAATAAACTAATTTTATAACATAAAAGTTATAACCTAAGATTGATTTGTAAAAAGATTTTCAAAAAGTATTGAAAAATAAAGTAAATTTATCATCGATTTTAAGTTTAGACTTAAAGTTAAAATTTAGAGAACCTAATAAAAGTGTTTAAATTCATAAATTTAGTAAATTAACAATCTAAAGAGCTCAACGGTATAAAAAAGAAGTTCTAAGATTGATACTTAAAACGTTTTTACGAAAGTTTTCTGAATTTTTATTAATTCTTCAAAAATTTTTAATTCTTGTTGAAATAACCCAAAGAATAACATAAAAATTATGGAATAAATAATGTTAATACATTAGCAAATCTAATGACATAAATGTTTTCTGAAAGGTCCTACGATTGATTTAAAAAACGATTTTTAGACAAAATTCTAAAATTCTCCGATTGCCCTCAAGTTTGTGTTATGCTAATTAATTTTAATTTGCTGAAATTATTAATTATCATTATTTTACTGCATTCCTGCAATGTTATCTTGAAGTCTGAAGTTCAAATCAATAAAAAATGAACTTTAATTTGGAATCTTTCCTAAAAATCGTTTAATAAATTAATCTTTGGTTATTTTTAGAAAACATTTATATTTATTATTAAATTTATTAATATATCGAAATTATTGATTCAATAAATTTTTTAGCATTCTCTAGGCTTTTCTTTTAATCAGGATTTGTAATTTCTAAAAAAACTAATAAAAATTTAGAAAATTTTCCTAAAAACGTTTTATGAATAAAACCTAGGACTTTCTTTAGAACACTGATATGCTGTTTAGATTGTTAATTTACTGAAATTATAAATTTTACCATTTTTTTTATTCTCTGAATTTTATTTTTAAAAGCCTTAATTTAAAATCGATGAAAAATTAACTTTGTTTTGAATGATTATTTAGAATTGCTTTGATACCAATCGTGGAATCTCTTTAGATGTTATTAAGTTTGTTAGTTTAATAAAATTATTCATTTAACATTAATTATTAGATTCTCCGGGTTCTTATTTTAGTAAGGATTTAACATTTTTGAGTAATTAACAAAAATCAAGAAAAATTTCCTGAAAACTTTTTAAGAATTAATCCTAGAATTTCACAGAATTTCATGAGGTAGAATTTTCTTGTAGCAGAAATTTCACATTTTCGAATTTGTTTTTAATCCAATTTAAATTAATTCGAATTTTTACCTAACAGAAGTTTTGGACTATCGAATTTATATCTAAAAGAATTTTCATTTAAAAGAAATTCAATTTAACCGAATCTTTATTTAGAAGAATTTTCATTTTATAGAATTTTCATTTTATAGAATTTTTAGTTAATCGATTTTTTAAATGACAGAATATTCATCTGACCAAATCTTCATTTGTCCGAAATTGTATTAGTACAAATTCACATTTGATTGAAAACATAAAGGGTAGAATGTTCATTTGTTAGAAATTGCAAATGGCCGAAATTGGGGTCATCCATAAAGAACGTTATACTGTTGGGGGGGGGTCGAAAAATGTAACCATTTGTAACAAGGGGGAGGGGGGGGGGTATTTGAAATTTGGAACGTTCGAATTTTTATTTTTTTATTCTGACTTATTCTATTTTTTTTTTCGTTTTTGAGCCTTTAAGGGCATGTGATGGATTATGATATCACTGGTATAGGCAAAATTTGTCCGTAACTTTTCTCTTAAAATATTGAATAATTTTTTATGAAACTTGTTAGAATTACTTAAAATGTCATTAGGAAGGTCTCTCATACCCGATTTTATTTAACTTTTGGCCCAAAATTAATTTTGGAACATTTTCCAAAAAATGCAAACTTTTATAAAAATCAATTTTGAGACAAAATTCAAACAAAATCGGGTCTGAGAGACCTTCCTAATGACATTTTAAGTAATTCTACCAAGTTTCATAAAAAAATATTCAATATTTTAAGAGAAAAGTTACGGACAAATTTTGCCTATACCAGTGACGTCATAATCCACCACATGCCCTTAATCAGCAATATATGCCACAGCAGAAAGCGTGACCGATAAGTTAGATATATATATTAGGTTGGTTAAAAAAAACAAAAGTCAGATATGTTATGCTCCTACCCCCAAATTTCTTCTAAATTGAAAAAAAAAAAAATTAATTAATTAAAAAATTACATTATTTTTTTATTTGGAAATCGGACAATATTTAGAAGTGGCTCAAAGCCCATAAAGTTTCCCATGTATTTTGCATGGAAAAAACGCAAATTTTCATAAATTTGCAATAAATTCGTAAAAAATCTCTTAAAACATTAATGCACCACGTCAAATCTTTAAAAGTCTTTAAAAAGCAGTATTCTATAATTTTTAATTTATTTATTCATTTGTTGATATTAACTATTATTCATTTTTTTTAATTTTTGTGGTTTTTTTGAAATTGCATAAGAAATAGTCAGTTCCGATAAATTAATATATAAATAATAGAATACTGTTTTTTCAACACTTTTCAAGAATTGACTCGGTGCATTAATGATTTAAGTGATTTTTCACAATTTTATTACAAATTTACGAAAAAATGTGTTTGCCCATGCAAAATAGATGGGAAACTTCATGGGCTTTGAGCAACCTCTAAATATTATCTGATTTGAAAATAAAAAAATGGTGGTAATTTTTTTTAAACACATGTATAATCATAAGAGCCCATAATTATGACAAAAAAAAACAATTTGATTTAATTAATATATAAAAAAAAATTTTGATTTTTGAGGGGGGGGGGTATAAATAATTTTTTAACGTTCCATTTAGGGGGAGGGTTGTCATTTGTAACCAAGTGGAACAAAAAGGGGGGGTGGGGGTCTAAAACCCCGAAAATTGGTGGAACGTTCTTTATGGATGGCCCCAAAGAGGATCCGACAGAAATATTTTGGCGAGAATTTTGAAATTGACCAATGGGAATTTTTCCCATATTTTCTGATTGGTCAATTTCAAAATTCGCGCCAAAATATTTCTGTCGGATCGTCTTTTGGCCATTTGCAATTTCGGACAAATGAACATTCTGCATTTTAAGTTTTCTATCAAATGTGAATTCGTACGAATACAATTTCGGACAAATGAAGATTCGGTCAGATTAATATTCTGTCATTTAAAAGTTCAATTAACTTAAAGTTCTATGAAATAAAAATTCTTCTAAATTAAGATTCGCTTAAATTGAATTTCTTTTAAATGAAAATTCTTTTAAATATAAATTCGATGGCCTAAAACTTCTGTTAGGTAAAAATTCGAATTCATTTAAATTCGATTGAAAACAAATTCGAAAATGTAAAATTTCGGCTACAAGAAAATTCTACCTCATGAAATTCTATGAAATGAAAATTCTAAATAATTCATTTTAGAACTAAATCATACGTCCCGTTACAATATTTAGATTGTTAATTTACTAAATTTATAAATTTGAAATTTTTTATTAGGTTCTCTGAATTTGAACAAGTGTGGATTTAAAATCGAGGAAAAATTAACTTTATTTTTAATAATTTCTGGAAATCGTTTTTTATATTAATCGTGGTTTTATTTTATTAAATTAGTTAATTTATTGAAATTATTTAGTTTAAAATCTTTATTAGATTCTCTCTTGCTTTTATTTTAATAAGGATTTAAAATTTGCATATGTGAAGAATTAATAAAAATCTATAAAATTTTCGGAAAAACGTTTTAAGAATCAATCTTAGGATTTTTTTGAAAACCGTCTCGCTCTCTAGATTGACAATTTACTACATTTATAAATTTAAACATTTTTATTAAGTTCTCTGAATTTTAACTTTATAAATCTGATTTTGAAATCGAGGAAAAATTAAATTTATTTCTTAATATTTTCTGGAAATTGTTCTATAAATTAATCGTAGGTTCTTTTTAGAAAAGTTTAATATTATAAAGTTTGTTAACTCCTTTAACAAAAAATTATGTTATATTATCTGAATTTCATTTATAGTTTACTGAAATTTAAAGCCTTTTTTTAGTAACACAAAAAATAAAATTAAAGAAATATTTTTTGCAATTAAAAGCGAAAATTTTAAAGTGAATTTATAAATCAACGATTCTATTCATTTTTAATTAAAAATACCCGAATGGTTACGGAAACAACAGAATGGTTACGGAAACATTTGAATGATTACGGAAACTAGGGATGCGTACGAAAGTATTGTTATGGTTCTGTTCCGGGCGCCAGGCACATAACGAAAGTAGGTAGGGATAATGTTTACGTGCCGCGGCACGTAACAAAAGTCGATGAGCAATCGGTTTTGTATACAAACACGAAACGAAAACTCAAGAGACTTTTGTTTTGGGCTGCGGCACGCAACGAAAATCCAAGAGACTTTCGTTCCGGGCCCAGACACGAAACGAAACGAAAATACTTTCGTTCTAGGCCAAGTAATGAAACGAAAGACACAGAAGGAAACTTTGTTTTCTTTAACATCTAACTCATTAAATACGAAAATAAAACTGACTATGCTAGAATCGTAATAACTATTTGATTTATATTCATTTTTTAAAAATAAGTTTCACGTACATTTTTGTTTATAATTTTTAATTATTTAAACACATTATTAAAAAAATGTCTTAAAAAATGAGAGTACGCGCGCGTAAACGTTGGATTTGTAAATTGACAATGCGAAAATATTTATTACTTTATTATAAGAAATTGATTTATTTTCGTGGATCATTGAACCACCACTTTATATCCAAATACGAATATAAGTAATAAATGTAAACAGACTTGTTTTTAGTGAAATGATATGTAATGAAATGTGTAGAGTATTGTGTACGTGAGGTTACTGAAAGATTTTTCTTAATTAAACCTTGCTTTCTCTATAATCACCTATTTTGCTCTCTTTATACGAAAATAACTATTTAAAAGAAGCTGTATTTTTTTTATAAAGTTGTTATAATTAATACTTTATGAATGAAATTAAAAACTATTGATTTAAAAAGTGTATAAAATGAAAAAAATTATGAAAATTTAGTATCAACTACATTTTTTTGCCAGTTGTATTTTATTCATACAAACGTTATAAACAGTTAATTATTATTTGTCTATAACTATTTTTTTTAAACCAGGGTTACCACAGTCCAGGAAACTGAAATGGGTCAGAGAAAAGTCAGGGATTTTTATCAAAAGTACTGGAAAAATGCAAATAGACTCTAAAGAAAAATTATATTTTTCTGAAATTACAAGTATAAAAATTTACTCAACAAATTTTTAAAAGTCATATTTTAAAAATTACTAAAAATAATTAATGTTTGCAATTTAAAAAATAATTATCTTTTACACTCAGAAAAAAAATATATTAACTCACAGACTACTAAGTTTTTTATTTGAATAAAATAAATTTTTATTTGAATCGTATAAATTTGTATTTGTGTTAAATAAAATTTTTTATTTGAAACAAATAGAAAGTTAGTTGGCTGTGAGACAAATATATTTTTATTCGGCACAAATAACTTATCTGTCTGTCAAATATATCACTTCTCTGGGTGTAGAATTTTATATTTAATATATGAAATACTATAACTGAGAAAACCGGAAAATATCCGGGATTTTAAATTAATCGAGAAAAACCGGAAACCAGCCGGGAATTTTACACCCAGAGAAGAGATATATTTGACACAAAGATAAGTTATTTGTGACAAATGAAAATATTTTTCTCTTACAGCCAACTAACTTTTTATTTGTGTCAGATAAAAAAATGTATTTGAATCAAATAAAAATTTATTTGATACAAATAAAAATGTATTCGATTCAAATAAAAATTTATTTCATTGAAATAAAAAATTTAGTAGGTTGTAAGTTAATAAATTTTTTTCTGATTGTACATCAAACCAGGAATTTTGTTATAAGGCTTAAAACAAAGTTTATTTATATGCCACATGTGATCAGCTTGATGTAAATCATTTAATAACCCCGACTTTTTTACTGAAAAAGAGCTAGGCTTTGCAAATCTTTATGATGCAGTGATTCTAAAAAATATTTGTTTGTATTTACGGAGATAATTAAGGATATTTTTTAATCTTATAAAAATGTCCGTTTCTCAAAGTTTAAATAACGATAATGGATGTCATTTTAAAGAACTTTTTGTTTGATTTTATACCAAAATAAAACTATCTTCAATATTTTTATGTTGTAATTTCTAATACTAATTTAGTTTTTAAATAGTTTTTGCGATTTCATTATTTATTTTTATATTGAAAAATTATCTCATACTAAAAATTAAAGATTAGTAAACATTTCACTGTATTTTAATTTACTAGAATATGTCAATCAGTTATATTTTACTAATGTTTATTTTGATTTATTTAATTTTTGAAAAATCTAAAAATTAAAACAAATAATATGTGGTATTTTACATATAATAGTTTCTTTAAAAAATTAATTCTTTGTACAAAAAAAATGATTTTAAAGTAAACTAGACACATATAAATAACACAATGTCAGTCAACCGAAGATTTGTTTAAAAACAAATAATTAAAAAAATACGTAAAAAATGTTTGATAATTGTTTAAAAAAAATTTAATTAATTAACTTTATTCCATGAAAATATTCAATATAAAGTAAGATATACAACAAGTTATTAAAACCTATGTAACTACTTCTTTGATGTCCAGCGTAAAAATATAAAAACTTATATATTAAAAATAAAAGATTCTTCATATAGTATAACGAACTTTTGAATGTTTTAATTCATTGTATCTTAAGCCATTTTTTATTATTATTGTAAAAAGATAAAAACTTTTAACTTTAAAATTAAAGATTCTGGATTTAAAGATGATTTTCAAGAGTAAACTTGTCAATAGAAAGACTGAGAGATTCTCATAGTTTTTATAATATACAGGTACTCTAAATTTGAAAAATAAATAAAATAATAAAATATATTAACTTCCAGCCATCTAACTTTTTTATTTAAATCAAATAAATTTTTTTATTTCAAACAAATAAAAAGTTAGTTGGCTGTGAGACAAAGATATTTTTTTTTGATACAAATAACTTATCTTTGTATCAAATATACCACTTTTATGTGTGTATAGTTATTTCAAAATCGTAACTAAATGTAAAACGCCAACCTTAAGAAGTTAATAGATAGATTTCACTTTGCTATACATATTCTAAAAAAATTATACTTTTTTAATGTGTCGGATGAAGATTTACTATAACTTTAAAGATCATCTTCAAATCCAGAATCGTTACTTTTAAAGGTTTAATTTTTTATATTTCTACAATGAAAATAGAAAGCGACTTAAGATGATAAGAGAGTAAAGTTGAAATAATTGCATATTTTTAAGAGGGAGATTCACGATTCATCCCCAACTTATTCCCGTGCATCTGCTCGGCGAGGAAAACTCATTCGGGGCCTTCTCCCACTCTTGGGCCCTGCCTACCCCTCCGTCCAAATAACCCGTTTAAATTTACTACTGCCAAATACCCCATCCTTTCTATGTACAGTCAAATTTTGCTGCAGTCATAGAATGTGACGGTATATAAAAAATGTGGAGTATGTTTTTATTAATGATTATTACTATCAGTGCTTTTTTTAGTAGAACTATAGTTGCTGCTAATCCTAATAAGCTAAATAGAGCGACTATTCGTACAGAAAATTACCACAGTATTTCTTTTTGTAAAAATCGCTGTTATCCCAGTATCTTTTGGTGAAAAGAACAATTGTAGGTATCACAAGAATCCCCCGGTACCTCTTAAAAAAAATTTAAAATTTGTTTTTACAGACGAATTTGAAGCATTAACCGGTGAAAAGCCTGGTATGAATGTTTTGCACGAATCACTGTAACTACACCGTTGAAAATATTGTGTATTTGTGACTTAGAAAGTTAAAATGGACCTTACGTCAAAAAATCGATTTTTTTACTGATACGTGATTCTTAAAGAAAAAAATTCACTTTTTTGAATGAAATAAACATCAAAAAATCGATTTTTTTGACGCAAGGTCCCTTTTAACTTTCCAAGTCACATTTGTGTAACAATCGGTTCTTCTTAAATTTGTTGTGTCAAAATTTAACATTTTTCGTGTGTGGATTTAATACTTCCTTTAAATGTCATTCGATTCTTGAGCATAACCTCTAATTTTTTAGTAATAGCACTGTAATTTACACTTAATTTTTTGTGGTAAAACGTAAATTTCATATTGAAAATTCATTTTAATAAACAAAAGGTAGAGTTCAATACTAATTGAATAAAATGTACTCCTTAACTCAACACGATTATAATTTACTTCTGCCAAGCAAACGATAAACATAACAACATAAATCCCTGTGTTAAAAATTAACACAAAAGATTGGACCGTTTGGGACATGTATAATTATGTTAAATAAAACATAAACATTTTTAACTATGTAGCTGCAATTATTAAAGTAGAGGAAGTCGGTCGGAGGGATAGGCAGGGCCAAAGAGTGGGAGAAGGCCCGGAATGAGTTGTCCTCGCCGAGCAGGTAGACGGGAATAAGTTCGGGATGAAAAGTGAACTGTCCTTTTAAGAAAGGTCCATTTCTCAAAAATAAAAATACTTCCTAGACAAAAATTATAAAATGTAACAAATTTGTTATATTTTGTACAGAAACTTCAATAACTTGTTTCACAACTTATTTTCTATAAATGATTACTTTTATTTTTAAAATTGATGCGATTTTGATTTATAATAGCCCAATTTCTTCAGAATTCGATTATCTATAAATTAACGGATGTGGATTTTTAAAAAACTGCACCGTTTTTCAAAGATGATAATTTGTTTAACAAATGAAGTGCAATTTTTTTAAAACAAATAATCATATATCAAAAACGGTGCAGTTTTTTAAAAATTACCTTAAGTTAATTTATAGATAATCGAATTCTGAAGAAAATGAGCTATTATAAATGAAAATCGCATCAAATTTTAAAAATTTGTAAAGAAGCGATGTAAGAGTTTGATTGCATAAAAATGTGTATAAACAATTTTTAACATTACAAATTTTTTTCCCTAAAAAATGACAATTCCCCTTCCCAAAAATATAGTTTTCAAAAAGTTTTAATTCCTTTGAAGGACACTGGAACTTTTTTATGATACCTTGTATTCAACCGAGAGATATACCTTAAGTTGGATACAAAAACATAATGCGATATATCGAGAAGATACAGTCGAAATCATACATGGCTTATCTCGTCAACGCTTGTCTTATACACGTGAAGATTTAGACTGTACAAAGTTCCCTTCTGTGTCTTTCATTTCATTTGTATACAAAACCGATTGCTCATCGACTTTTGTTACGTGCCGCGGCACGTAAACATTATCCCTACCTACTTTCGTTATGTGCCTGGCGCCCGAAACAGAACGAAAATCATTTGCCGTTCCGTTCTGTTTTCGTACGCATCCCTGACGGAAACACCTGAATGGTTTCGGAAACATAATATATTATACAAGAGAAACAGAATTAAACACTGAGAAAGAGAGGAGACTAGTTTTTTACAATTTTTCTGATTGTTTGTGCACGGAAAAAAATTTAATTGTAATGATTACAATAGTTAAATAGTACTGCTCGGATATGTGACCACTTTTTGTAATGATTAAAAAGCTTTTTTTGATATCATTCCACAAGTTAAATGTACTTATTACGAATTTATTTGAAATGAATACAAAACAAATGTTAGTGATTACTATAGTCTACGTTAAAAGGAAGTCAAAAAGTTCTATTTCACATTTACTGCATACAATCGTAGTCAGTACAGTAGCACTATAGTAAAATAAGATAACCTAAAGCGGCCTTCTTATTTTACTATAGTACTTTGTACTGGCTAAGGTAGCGATATATAGTTTTGATTCTCAAAGACTGTTGTAAACGGAAAAAGCACATTTTTATCTAATAAAAATAATAAAAACTTTTTTATTTAGTTCGACTACTATACACAAATTAATTCAATCTTTACAAGACTCCCAACTTCAAACTTAATTACATTGTTACTCTAGACAACTGTATTATACCCTAATTATACATAATTTCGCTTATATATCTATACCTAACTTAAATACGATTTAAAACCTAAACGACGCATCACGCATTATCTATTGCTTTTAACATGTTTACCATGACTTTTAGTCTTCTTATATACTAACTACTATAAAAGTTTTCCACTTTCGAGAAACACTGAAACTTGAAATATTAAAAAATTATTACCATATTCTTTTAAGCTATAACAGTAATAATTTATTTTTATCCTCAAATATTTTAAGGTCTATTTTATACACTATTCTAACTATGAAAAAGTCAAAAAAATTTCTTTAATTAAATTTACTTACTGAAATAAGTATGTTAAACAATTTTTAAATATAATTTGACATAAAGCATATTTTCTAACAGTAAAAACCGAAAATTTTCTTTAAATTTTTAGATATTATGCTTGAAAAAATTATTAAACGTTTAAAAATATTTTAAATATATTACTAAAATATGAATAAAACACGTTTAATGCCAATTTTTATTTAATTAAAAAGAAATAAATATTTTGAGAGACAGAACAATTAACTTTATTTAAAAAAATTTAATTTAAATTTTCTAATTTCACTTTTCTGGATTTAAGACTGTAGGAAAGCTGTTTTTCGAAACTTTAAAAATTAAAACTATTCTTTTTTCCTATTCATGGAAATTTATTCTAAAATATATTAATAACTTATCTCTTATATTATCAGTTAAAGTAAAACTTTTATTAATTGTTGTTTGTAAGTATCTTAAATCTTTAACTGCTTAACTTTCAATACATACAATCAAAAATTCAATTATTCGAATTCTTTTCTATGTATATTTCAGTTTGTCCAAATTTCATTCGATATACTTTTCAAGCAATCTTATATTTAATCAATTATAAATTATATTGGTCAAAACAATCGTAAGTTAAATTGTCAATCTATCCAAATTAAATTATTTTTTTAATATATTGAATTTATAATGTGCCCAAATGGCATTCGGTTTAAGTTTAAAACAATCCAACTTTCAATTAATCCTAATTTTTACTAATTATTCATATTAATTAATTAAATTTTTAATCGCTTATGCAAATTTAATTCGTTTAAATAGTAAATTTGTTCAAATTTTAATCGATGTAAATTTTCATTAATTCAAAATTGAATTTATCCAAATTTATTTTTATTCGAATTTTAAATTATGCAAATTTCAATCTTTTAAAATGGAAATTTATCCAAAATTAATTAGACTTAAATTTTAAATGACCCTACTTTTAATCAATCCTAATTTTTTATTGGTCAAATGCAAAACAATCATGAATTAAATTTTTAATCGCTTCTAAACTTAATTCTTTTAATTTGTTAATTTATTTAAATTTTAATCAATTTAAAATTTCATTTTTCCAAATTCGATTTGTTTTTACTTTTAAATTTTACAAATTTCAATATATTAAAATTCGAATTTATTTTTTCAATTTATTTAAATTTTATTCAATTTATGTTTCAAATAATCCAATTTTTAATCAATTCTACTTTTTATTGGTCAAAATAATCATTAATTTAATTTTTAATCCCTTCTAAATGTATATTATTCTAATATAATTAATATCTTAATCAAATAACAAACATATTTATTTTTTTAAAATAATCTCTTTTTACTAAAAATTTAAATTGCAAAATAATTTTTAAATCATCGATATAAAGAATGAAATTCAAGGAAAAAGTCAAACTTTACAAGTCCGAACAGATGGACTGAAGAAAAACAAAATTATAAAAAAAATAACTTCAATAATGCGAACATAGACGAACAGAATAACGTCGAATATGTATTATAGATAATATTCTATAAAAATATTAAACTTTTTATTTTTATTGATTTTTATAATTTTTTTTACTTTTTGTTAATTGTTTCTTTCAATTTAAAACTTTAAATCTATTATACGAAAATAATGAAAAGCTTTGCAAAGTAAATAATGTGTTGAAGACTGACGAATTAAAGATTCGGTTATCTTCGTTAGTCATCGGTAACCATCGGCGTTGAGCGGAGTGTGATATATATATTTCAGGAGCCTTTACAAACGACTACAGTAATCATAACAAAGCAAATAGGAATCAGTATTAACAAAACTTTAATTTTCGTCGCCCTGTAGCCAATTCGTTTTTACTATAGACTACTGTAATCATAACTATTTTATATGTGAACAAGTACAGTTTTTCTTTTAATCTATACATTTAGAAATGTAATGATTCCAAAAACTCAATTTTATCTCGAATACTGCAGTCAGGGACGGCGGAGCCGGGGGGGCACAGGGGGCAATGCCCCCCCTAGAAATACCTCGAGGGGGCAATGTATGGGCTTGCCCCCCTCTGAAAATTGACTTATAATTTTAATTTTTAAATAAATATGTAAACAACTTTTTAAAAAAGTACAATCTTCTTAGTTTTAAGTTCAATAACATTTTATACAATAATTAATGTAATTTTCAGGGTTGCTATGACTTTCTTAGAACAAAACTCCATGACTTTTCCAGGTTTTGCAGACCTTTAATGTGCATTTTTTGGTCCGAGTCTTTATCCTAATGTATTCCTACGTATATTTTTCTACACTAAATCCGCATTCAAAGTCAAAATGATTAGATTAACTAAAAATTTTTAGATAATCTTAAAAAAGCGATTTTTTCGTGTTTTCATCAATTTTTTTAAATATTATTTCAAAAATTTTAACCAATCTGATTATTCAGTGAAAAAAAGTAAGTAGAAATACACTCCCGTGTAGAAAAGTTCCCAGTAATTCCCAGTTTGTACGTGGGCGCAAGTTGGGGTCAGCCTGGGGTTCCTAGTTCTTATCAAATACGTAAATTGTTACTAAATAATAGTTTTAATACTAAACTTATCGTCAATTGGCTTTATATATTGCAATTTCCCTTCAAAAAATTTAAAAATTCATGAAATTCGGTCAAAGCGCTCAAAGTTTCCCATGCAAAATGCATGGGGAAAAAAACTTTTTCATAGAATTGATATAAAATCCATGAAAATTAACATTTTTCGATCGGATAAAGCTGTTTCTCCTCAGGAAAGTTTAAAAAATAAGATCCAATAATTTATTTGACAAATTTTTTATTATTAACTATTTTTTAAAGGGCCATAAAAAATCTTCATAAACGAAAAAGAAGTGTAAGATCATTAAAAAATATGCATTACGACTTTTTACAACATTTTCCACCAAAATTTCCTTTAATTACATAAAAATTAGTTACTAACAATTAGTTGATGTATTTTTTAATTTGTTTGAACAAATTAATATTGTTTATCTGAAACTTTTTCTCTAATAGAGCTAGAGAGTTGTAACTTTTTTCTAATATTGCATCTATTTAAGTTAAGTAAATCCTAATATTAGAAAAAAACTAAAATATAAAAATATAAAAATAGTTTAAACAAATTAATATTGTTTATTTGCAATTTTTCATCTAATTGAGTTACAGGGTTGTAACTTTTTATTAATTTTGCAATTTTTCAATCTTAGTAAAGCCCAATATTAATTGTAAAGGAAAATCAACAATTATAAAAATTGTTTAAACAAATTAATATTGTTATTATCAATATTGTAATAGAGTTCCCTAACTGTATTTAAGTTGCGAATAAACAATATTAATTTATTTAAAAGAGTTTCATAATTATGGATCTTCGTTCACTATAAGTTTTGGGTGTTTATAGGCTTAAAATTTGCAAAATTAAGAAAAAGTTAAACTCTCTAGCTTAATTCGATGAATGATTGCAAATAAACAACATTAGTTTGTTTAACCAATTTTTATAATTGTGGATTTTCGTTTATTATTAATATTCAGCTTTGGTATTCTTAAAAAGTTGCAAAATTAAAAGAAAATTTTAAATCTAAAGCTCAATAAGATAAAAAGTTGCAAATAAACAATATTGATTTGTTTAAACAATATTTGTGTTTGAGGATTTTCGTTTATTATTAATATTAAGCTTATTAGCATATTGAGCTTAATTAGCTCAATTAGATGATAAGTTGCAAATAAACAATATTAATTTGTTTAAACAATTTTTAAAATTGTGAATTTTCGTTTATTATTAATATTAAGCTTTCATAGGTTTAAAAAGTTGCAAAATTAAAAGAAAATTTTAAATCTGAAGCTCAATAAGATAAAAAGTTGCAAATAAACAATATTAATTTGTTTAAACAATTTTTGTGATTGTAGATTTTCGTTTATTATTAATATTAAGTTTTTATAGATTTGAAAAGTTGCAAAATTAAGAGAAAGTTTCAACTCTCTAGCTCAATTAAATGAAAAATTAGAAATAAACAATATTAATTTGTTTAAACCATTTTTATAATTGTGGATTTTTGTATTTTATTAATATTAAGCTTTCATAAGCTTGAAAAGTTGCAAAATTCAGAGAAATTTTCAGCTCTCTAGCTTAATTAGATGAAAAGTTGCAAATAAACAATACTAATTTCTTTAAACAATTTTCATAATTGTGGATTTTCGTTTATTATTAGTATTGGGCTTTTATAGGTTTGAAAAGTTGCAAAGTTAATAAAAAGTTACAACACTCTAGCTCTATTAGATGAAAAGTTGCAAATAAACAATATTAATTTGTTTAAACAATTTTAATAATTTTATATTTTAGTTTTTTTCTAATGTTAGGCTTTATTTAACTTATATAGTTGCAAAATTTGATAAAAGTTACAACTTTCTAGCTCTATTAGATGAAAAGTTTTAAATAAACAATATTGATTTGTTTAAACAAATTAAAAAATACATGCAACAATTGTTATTAACTAATTTTTATATCATTAAAGAAAATTTTGGTGGAAAATATTGTTAAAAGTTGTAATGAATATTTTTTTTAACGATCTTACTTTTTTACGATCTTTTTTAGTGAATTGGCACTAACCGGGTTGAGCATTACAAGCCCACTAATTTCCCAGTGGGAACACCCAACTGGGGCCCTTCTTAAATTTGGGAAACCCATATGGGGCCCAACTGGCGCCCATCCAACTTTTCTACAGCAGCTACTGTAGTGTCTGAGACAAACTTTTGTTTGTGAGGCTGTGTTATCATCCTTAAAGACTGTTTTTAATCAAATTTTAATAAATCTGGATTTGTACTTAACAGAATTTTAAGTTTAGCGAATTTATATTTAATTTAATTTTTGTTTTACAAAATTTTGTTAACACAAACTTCTTATTTAAAGAATTTCTATTTAACCAAATTTTAATTCAGCAGAATTTTCTTTTAATAAAAGTTTGAGTAAGACGAAATATTAAATAGTTCAGGGTATCCGACAAAAATGGAAATTTAGCGTTTTATTAATTATATTAAATAACAATTAATGCAACTAAAATATTGGATAAATAATGAAGATTTGGTGAAATGGATATTCTAAAATTAAAAAATTCGTCTTATGAAAAATTCTACTCAATAACAATTCTGTTAAATAAAAATTTGGTTTAATTTCACCGCTAAAAAAAAGCTATCCAAATAGTAGCTAACTCATTTTTTTCAGTGTAAGACAGTGAAGAAACGCTAAGATATAGTAATTTACGAAAAAGTGGATAATTTAAAAAAAAATACTATTAACCAGGATTATTTTGTGCATAAAACATGATTCATTCAATTTCAAAATTTTTAAAAGTAAGCATTTTTAATAGTAATTCCAGAAAGCGTAGCAACCCTGATTATGTGTATATGTATATATATATATATATATATATATTAGGGTGGTCCAAAATAAGTTGATTTTCGAAAATTAAAAACGGCTATTCAGTTTCATAAACTTCAGGGTGAAACAAGGCATAACAATTTTTTTCAAATTTTTTCGTTAATATTTTCATGTGGCGACGATCTCTTAAAGTTTTTCATCTTTCTGTCTAATTTTTGTACATTTCGCTTCTGGGCAATAATCACAGCTCCATCCTTAAAGGGTATGTGATTTATGGTTATATGATCTACGGTCGATTTTCAGTTTCACTGCAAAAGGGTTCCATTGTCCCCGTTCCGGTTTGACGTTCGTCAGTAGCAATAAGCAGGCCTATATCATTTTTCCTAATAATGATGGCTGTAAACCGACGAAAGTTCAAAAATGCTAAAATTCAATTCAACAAATTGCCCTCTTAATATTGATGTAGCTTTTTCAATTTCACAGAATCTCATGTTTAAGAAATAAATTTTCATACAGTACAAGTTAGATGTAGAACAACTTATATTTACTAGCAGAAAACTGGTCCTGAAAACTACCAAATTGGTGTTTTTTGACACTAAATAATGACTATAAAAATAAAAATTTGTAAATTTACTTTTTTGCAATACTTTATCTTAGTTCACACCTAGTAGAGATCCTCAAGGGAGAGTTGGGACATGTTGACTTGGATTCTGATTGGTCGCGGGTTTACGGAAACGGATGTTCATAAGAAGTTAATTTCATTGGTCTAAAATGGCGGTTGAATTTAAAATGCTTTTAAAAAAATTGTTTTTAAACTTAGCCCGCTCTTTTTGACCAATGATGCAACTCGCATCATTGTTACTTCCGTTTCCGGAAACCCGCAAAGGTAGTAGAAGGGGAAACTTGTCCCAACTCTCCCTTGAGGATCTCTAACACCTAGCAGTCTGTAGCTCGAAATAAAATTACGAGATCAATAAACTAATAAAAAGTGCAGTCAAAAATAATTTGCTATTTTTACGTGTTAACTCCTATAAGAACAGAAAAAACTCGTCGCCACATGAAAATATTAATAAAAAAATTTGAAAAAAATGGATATGCCTTGTTTAACCCTGAAGTTTATGAAACTGAATAGCCGTTTTTAATTTTCGAAAATCGACTTTTTTTGGACCACCCTAATATATATGTATATTTACATAGGTATTTATAATGCAATAAAAATATTTATTGTTTTAGTAATGTCTACATCTCAATGTGTTGAATTGTGATAATTCACAATTGATTATCAAATTTAAATGACGTGTACTGCAATTAAGAGTTGTAGGCATTATCAGTATATTTCACACGCATTCTCTTGTTCCTTTTATTATTTGATAGAAGTACAACATTTTTGGTTAGTTGTTCACATTTAATTTTGTAATTTTATTATATGTAATCAGGGACTGACACGAAAACCGAATTCTGTTTCTGTTTTGAATTGTTGTGACGAAACAAAAATGTACAATCAATAATGTTTTGTATTGAGCCTGAAACGAAAGGGCTCTGAATTACGTTTTCGTCTCATGCCCGAAAGGAAAATCAACTCCGAATTTCGTTTCCGTCTCATGCCCGAAACGAAAAGACTCTGAATTTCGTTTTCGTCTCCTGCAAGAAAAGAATTGTGTTTAAAATTGTTTTTGTGAAATTTAGAGCCTTTTTTATGAGAAACGAAAACGGAATTCGGAGCGGATTTTCGTTTCGGGCATGAAACGAAAACAAAATTCGAAGTCTTTTCGTTTCGGGCATGAAACGAAAACGTAATTCAGAGCCTTTTCGTTTCAGGTTCAACACAAAACAAAATTAAATTGATATTTTGATTCAGTTTTTCAAAACCGAAACGAAACAAAAATAAAATATATTTTGTTTCGGTTTTCGTGTCAGTCCCTGTATGTCCCTGTATGCCAGGCGCTTGTCCTTCGGACGCCATCAGTGGACGAGCTGTTTGGCTCTTCCCAGGGCTAATCGACTCCCGATGTCTGGCGAGTTTGGGCACAGGGGAATGAACGGGACCCCGTTAATTCGGGTAGCCGCCGTTTTTTCGAACCTGTGCACTAGCTATCCTGTGCGGATGATGTTTATTCGGATTCCAAATGGGGGCTAACCATCCTAGTCAGCTGTGGACGACATAGGTTCTGGGAGAAGCGGGACACTCCTGCATTCTTGGTTTTTCTAAGTTCGTGTGGAGTAATCTCGATCCAGGGTTGGCGCCTGATGGACCAGTTGTCTGTCCGGTCTGACCAACGACACTAGTCCGATCGGCACCTTACAGGCAGTACACTGGGAGTGATAAGTACTGTCACGGCGGTTCAACCGTAGCAAGTGCGAGTCTGATGTGAGCGTAGCTCTGCCGAGGTGGATCTGCGGTAGGGTGTCAGGAGCCAGCCCCTTCGGGATTGATCGGCAAGTGCGTAATGGATGTAAGGGGTCGGAACCTTCATTGCTACTGGCGAGTCCGTTCCGTCCGTGTATTCCGGGAACGGCTAAGCGTGTTGATTGGGCCTCAGGGATCTGGGGTAGGATCGCAGTGTCCGAGGGTGTACCCGCTCCCAATCAAGGCGGCCCGCCACTTTACGCACCAGGGGCTGGTAACCTTAATGTTATGGATAGTACTATGGAAAAAACTATTGGACAATTTTTTGATGAGGTAAGAATGGAGCTTGAACTAAGTCCTATTGGATCAGAAGCGCCTGAACCTACAGGAACGAAAACTACTGAGTCGGCAGACGACCCCACTAATCTTCCCCTCTAATCGTTTTCGGGCCGGAGGATAGAGCTCTGCAACTTTTTTCAAACTTGCCAAGAGCTCTTGGTAAAAATACCATGGATGCCATTAAAGAGACTTTAATTAAGAACAAGAAGGAAGGCATGGACCAATTCCAGGCAAATATCGCTTTGCAACTTGCCTTGGTTCCAAAAGTGCTTTCCGTCATGCGCAGCGCTTGTTCAAGACAAAAGAACATAAGCGCAGACGTTCAGGACGGACTTTGTGTACTGGAGGCGGCCTTTGAGGTCATCCGCACAAATGTGCGGTTTTTAGAACCGAAAGGATCGAAAAGCCATAACACGGAGAAAGGGAACAAGGTGGGTCGCAAGGAGGCGACTCAGGAAGATGCTTCTCTTACAAAACAGACGGGGAAAAGGCGAGCTGCCGAAACGCCCCCCGAAAAAGTCTTGAAAAAGGGGAAAAACTCGGAGTCGCCAGGGCAGCACCAAGGGCAAGCTCCGAGGCAAGAAAAACAAGCAAGCCAACAGTTTGCAAAGACGTTGGCAGAGGTTGTCGCAAGCCAGGTCAAGGAGGCCTGCCCTTCAGACAACTTTACAGCAGAAAGCAGCAAGGACGAGAAATTCGAGCTTTTCCAAAATAGAAGGAAAGAAGCTCGGATACGTCGAAAAGCTGCAAAGAAGGAAGTGGCGAAGGAGGCGGAGAAGGCGATGAAAGAAAAAGCGCCTATCCAAAAACCCCGAACCACCGAAGCCGTCAGGATTTTAGCAACGGACCCGACTTCGTACAGTGAAATCCTGAAGGGCTTACAAAAGTCGTTAAAGCCCGAAGACCTGGGAACCAAGGTGATTAGGACGAGGAGGACTCTGAACAATGAATTTCTTCTGATAGTGAAGAAAGGAGGCGACACCTCCAAGTTCGCCGGAGCCCTGACAGATGCCTTGAAAGACAAGGCAACTGTTACAGCTTTAGTGAATAAACGAGTTCTCGAGATCCGAGACCTCGATGAAAGTGCTTCTAAAGAAGACATCATCGAGGCTTTGAACGAAAAGCTTGGGTCATCTAATCTGGAGAGAACTGTAAGCGTCGTTCCTCGCTTCCGAGGAACGCAGGTAGCGTTAGTACGTCTGCCAGAAACAGAGTATTTTACTTTGGTCAAGGCAGGCAAAATCCGGATTGGATGGATAAACGCCGCTATCCGAGAACACGTGGAGGTGCCCAGATGCCAAAGGTGCTTTGGTTTCGGTCATGCGACACGTCTTTGCAAGGGCCCAGACAGAATGAGAAACTGTCAGAGATGTGGCGCAGCGGGTCACATGGCCAAGAATTGTGGCTTAACGGAGCCCAAGTGTATCACTTGCTCCGATTTAGGTAACACTAACCGTGCACACTGGGCCGGCAGAAATGCCTGCCCAGTATACAAACAGGAACTGCAGAAACTTAAACAGGCAACAGCCTAAAGTTTCTGCAGATCAATCTCCATAAGTGCGTAGAGGCCCAAGACCTCCTAATGCAAACAGCCGGGGAGAAGAAGATCGATGTCTTGTTCTGCACAGAACAGAACAGAAAGAACGATCTCACTCCCTGGTACCAAGATAAATCGGGAAGAGCAGCCATTCAGATCTGCAATTCCGAGTTACGGGCAGATAAGTTCCTGGAGACAAACAGTGGATTCGTGTGGGTGGAAATGTCAGGAATACGTATGTATAGCTGTTATTTTTCACCCAACGATCAACTGTCAACCTTCGAAGATCAGATATACGACCTCGAAATGAGCCTTAGAGAATCCAGGTTGGATACCCTCATTACAGGTGACTTCAATGCTAAGTCACCAGAATGGGGCGAGAAAAGGCTCGACAATCGAGGAATCTTGGTCGGAGAAATGATCTCCAGGAACAACCTAATGGTTGCGAACCGTGGGAGGTCTTGGACTTTTAGGAGAAACGGTCAGGGATCGATAATTGACTTGTCGATCACAACGGCCCTCCTAAATAAACGTATTAAAGATTGGCGCGTCCTGGACGATTATACCCATAGTGACCACCAGTATATCGAGTTTTCAGTCTCAAGGGGAGACACGCTGCGGGCCAGGAACCACGGAGCTCTCCAAGAAAATGGCCCGAAGTGGAACATTAAGAAAATCGACAAGGAGAAGTTCGGCCGGTCCCTGGAAGAATCCCGCCTCATAGAGGATCTGGGATGGGTGAAGAGGCCGAATAACCTTGAAGGGGAGGTCCGGACGGTGAAAAATATGATTGTCACCGCATGCGACGCGTCTATGCCGCGTTGTAGAAGCACAACCCCAAGAAGAAGAAATGTATACTGGTGGTCAGAGGAATTGGCCTCTTTGCGAAAGGCATGCCTCAAAGCAAGAAGGAGATATTACCGTTCAAACGGAGATTTCTGCTGAAGGAGGCATATACAGAGGCCAAGAGAATCCTCAGGAAGGAAACACGCGCTGCAAAAAGAAAGAGCTGGAAGAACCTAATCGGTGACGTCGAAAATGACCCATGGGGTCTGGCTTATAAAATCGTTAACAAGAAATTGTAATCGAGGCAAAAGACCCCCGGTCTAGACAATCCCGATTGGGACCGGCAAATCATAAAGGCTTTGTTTCCTCCAGCAGAACCATGGCCTAGGATGGATTGGAGTAACTGTCATGTCAGTGAGGAAGAACTCTTCACTCTTACAGAATTACAAAAAGCAGGCAGTAGGTTAAAGCCAGGCAAAGCGCCGAGATTAGATAGGATAAGCAACGAGATCCTTAAAGAAGTGATCGTTGCTTCACCCCAGATTCTCCTAGACTGCTATAACAACTGCCTGAAAAGAGGAGAGTTTTTCCGCGACTGGAAAAGACAGAGGCTGTCTCATCCTACAGGCCTATATGCCTGTTAGATACGATGGGGAAGTTTCTAGAGGACATGGTTCTGCAGAGAATGCAATCTCACTTGACCGAAGAGAATAGTCCGCCTGACAACCAATTTGGATTCCGCAAAGGCATGTCCACAGTAGACGCCATTCAGAAGGCGGTGGACCTAGCCAGAGAAGGAAAAAACAAATTGGGACCAGGGAAGAAAAAGGGCTTCTGCGCGTTGGTAGCCATTGATATACGCAACGCGTTTAATACGGCGCGATGGGAAGATCTCATCAAGTCGATGAGAAACAAAGGAATACCGCTCTACCTGTTGCGGATAATGGATAATTATCTTAGCGACAGGTGAGTAATATACGAGGGTGACACCTGCACTCTGAAAGAGGAGATGCAGAAAGGTGCCCCCCAAGGCTCGAGGATAGGACCATTCGTATGGAATGTCTCGTATGACGACTTCTTGCGAATGGGTCTACCTAATGGCGCGGTGATCATCGGCTTCGCGGACGACGCGTTGATCGTATGCACTGCCGAAACAGTAGAAGCTCTGGGCGTATTGGTGAACGAATGTCTGTGACAAGCAAAGCGCTGGCTGGAGGCCAGAGGCCTCCAAATGGCTCTGGAAAAGACCGAAGCGCTGCTAGTCACAGACAGACGTGGTTATACAGCCCCTGGTATACAGATAGACGGATTCGAGGTCCAATGGAGGAATCATATTAAATATTTAGGTGTCGAACTCGACAAATTTTTGAATTTGAAACACCATATAGCCGTAGCATGTCGGAAGAGCTCGTCTAATGCCGAACATTGGTGGGCCTTCTGAAGCAAAGAGGAGACTGGTGGCGAGTGTTGCCCTTTCAAAGCTGCTATACGCAGTACCTGTATGGGCTCCGACCCTGCGAAATGACAGAAGCAAGATCATCTGTAGAAGGGTGCTGTCCGCGCAGAGAACTATTACGAAACGTATTATTTCGGCCTATCGGACAGTACCGACGTGTGCTGCTCAGGTCCTTGCCAGCGTTCCGCCGGCAGATCTTTTGGCACAAGAAAGGGAGGAAGTTTTTCTCCTTTTCAAGAAGAGAAATTCTTCCGCAAATACGGAAGATAATAGACCCAGCAAGGACCAAATTCGCCGAGATGCGAGAAGCAGACTCGTCGACAGATGGCAAGAACGATGGAGCGGGGAGGAGACAGGCCGATGGACGTATCGGCTGATACCTACACTCGCCACCTGGATAAGTAGGAAGCACGGAGTGGTTTCCTACTATTTAACCCAAGCTCTCACAGGGCACGGGTGTTTCGGCTCCTATTTGGAGCGATTTAAGAAAGTCAATAGCTCGGAGTGTGTGTACTGCAAGTTCCCAGTGGACGACCCAGAGCACACACTCTTCAGCTGTAAGCGTTGGGACGCGGAGAGGCAGGTTATGTTTGCCGGTGTTAATCGCAAGGTTACACCGGAAAACATGATCACGCTTATGACTCGCTCTCCCGAGGATTGGCGAACCATCGAGACCTTCATACATTATGTTATGAAGGTCAAAGAACTCGATGGTCGCCAAAGAATGGAGGTTCCCGTAGAATAAGGGAGAAAGTCTCTTAGGCGACAGAGGAGGGGATATAAGACTACTCCCGATGGCGATACGCGCGAAAAGTGCTAGCCGGGAGTGGTCCTAAGGTCCCCAAATAAGGGTGTGTTTTTAGCGGGTAAGCAGAACATCGCCACCCCCGCATAACCCTGTAGTACGGGCTACAGGGTACCTGAAGGCAGGTTTTCACATCCTACGCAAAAAAAAAATGTTGAGATAAAAGATGTCTCATTATTATATATTCTTATACATTGTCATTTATGTATTACTGTCCTATATAAGAAATCAGTTAGTCATAGATATAGATATACTGCTATGCTTTCTCAGCAAGTAAGAGAGAATAAGGTATAGAATTTACGTGGGTTAGAATAGGACAAGAATAGTGTCCGTAGCAGAAAAGGAGATGAAGAATATGAAATAGATAAAGAGAACAATAGCGTGTGTACAGAAAAAGAGAATAAGGTATAGAATGTGCCTGGAATATACAAGGACAACAGTAGTGTGCGAAACACAAGGTGAGTTCACACTTTGTGATTTTTGTGTGAAACCTGAAAGAGAGATAGGTGTGATGATGTTCCTCGTTTGAGAGAGAGAGAGAAAGAAAGAGAGGATGAGAAAAGAGATTTTAGAGCATTGTGAAAATTCTAAGGCACCCTTGTACGAAAACTTGATAAATGTTGTAAGTTGAATACTTTTTTAATTTAAAAAATGAAAAGTTCGCCACATTTATGAATTAATTTTGTATTGTTTAAACAATTATTTTTAATTTTCTATAATCAAAACTAAGCATCAAACTTGAAATTTATTTATAACCATTGTTTAAACAAATTATTGTAACTATTGATTAACTTCATCCAAAATAAAGAATTTGTTTATAGCAATTGTTTAAATAAATAATTGTGATTATTAAATTTAGGTGAAATGGAATTTAGGTTAATTGGAATTTAAGCTGAATGCATTTTAGGTTAAATGGGATTTAGGTTAAGTGACATGTAGGCTCAATGCATTTTGGGTTAAATGGGATTTAGATTAAATGAAATTTAGGTTAAGTGGGTTTTAGGCTAAATGCATTTTAGATTTATTGAGTTTTGAGGTAAATGAAATCTAGGCTGAATGCATTTTAGATTTAATGCATTTTAGGTTAAATGAGATTTAGGTTAAATACATTTTAGGTTAAATGGGATTTAGGTTAAATAGCATTTAGGTTAAATGGGATGTAGGTTAAACGCAGTTTAGGCTAAATGCTTTTTAGGCCAAATGCATTTTAGGCAAAATGCATTTTAGGTTAAATGGGATTTAGGTTAAATATAATTTAGGCTGAATGCATTTTAGATTAAATGCATTTTAGGTTAAATGTGATTTATGTTAAATACATTTTAGGTTAAATGGGATTTAGGTTAAATAGAATTTAGGGCAAATGGGATTTAGGTTGAATGGAGTTTAGGCTAAATGCAGTTTAGGCTGAATGCAGTTTAGGTTGAATAGTTTTAGGTTAAATGGCATTTTGGCTAAATAGGTTTTATGGAATATTCATGCGCCTCGAGTTAGGGAGATAGAGAAATTAAGAAATAAAAAGTTTGACAGATAAAGAGTTAAAGAGATAAAGAGTTTGAGAGATAAAGAGTTTGAGAGATAAACAGTTAAAGAGATTAAGAGTTTTTCAGAGATAAAGAGTTAATAAGATGAATAGTTTGAGAGATAAAAAGTTTAAGAGATAAAAGGTTTTGGAGACATAGAGTTAAAAAGATAAAGAGTTTTTCAGAGATGCAGAGTAGGAGAGATAAAGATTTTTAGAGATAAAGAGATTGAGAGATAAATAGTTTGAGAGATAAATAGTTTAGGAGATAAATAGTTTAAGAGACAAAGAGTTAATGAGATGAACAGTTTAGGAGATAAAGAGGTTGAGAGATAAAAGGTTTTGGAGATAAAGAATTTGAGAGATAAATATTTTGAAAAGTTAATAGTTTGAGAGATAAAGAGTGAAAGAGATAAAGAGTTAAAGAGATAAAGATTCACAAATAACACAATTTTCATATTATATATGGAAACGTTTGTGATCTAACTGATTCGTTCACAGGTATAACGGCTGTAGAATATAAGACACTAAATAAAGTATACGGTATTTCGCTGTGAGAGCAGTTGCAGCTCAGGCATTAGGCAACCCTTAATTAACATTTTCAGGTACAAGTTACTATTAAAAAGTAATTGGTTGAAAGGCAAACAGTGAAAAGGGATATTTAATTTCACAAGCTTAATGTACCCTTTTACTAAGAATGGTCACTCAAAATAAAATAGTTGGGTCGCCTCATCCTAGAATTATCCAGCTATTTTTTAATAGCATAAAACAAATCTATGTTGATCCAAGAAGCTGGGACTTTTTTTTAATTGTATGCATTACTGTTTGTGAAGAATCCATGTCGACACAAAAATATGTAATAAAAAATGTATATTACGATAATACTTAATACATTTACTTCCACATATTTTGAATTTTCAACGTAACTTACACTATACGTAATATAACATAACTATTAAGTAATTGTTGCAAAAAAAAAAAAAATACAGACATTATTTTTTAACCTTATTCTACAGTAGGAAAAGAACTACTGACTCACAAAAATACAATAACTAAAGGACAAAACATTAAAAAATTATCAAAAAAAAAATATGAATGAGCAATAAAAAAAATTCACCCGACATATAAAATTTTTTGAATTAGACAATACGAATAGCATATTTTCATTGCTGTGGGGAAATTTTTTTTTTTCAGTGTTGGACTTAAAAAAAAAATTGAAACATTAATTATTTTAATCTGTATGTTATAATAGGTTTTTAATAATAATAATAATAATAATAATAATAATAATAATAATAATAGTTTTTTTTGTTAATCTAAAATAGATAGCTGAATTTATAAAAATACTATCCCTAACTCCCCTACTGAAATTTACTTTCACAAACCCCTGTTGACCAATCAAATGTAACCTGATGACCCCCACTACTTTCAGATTTTCTAAATTTTTAAATTCCCCTGGCAAATTATAATATTGTAATATTCAGTGCAGTGTTAAATGCTTAATAGTGTTTTAATTTTATAAGAGAAGTAGTGTTTGCTTCTAGTGTGCTACACATGTCAATATTCTGCAGATTTTTATAGGCGAGTAATAATATTGTTTGTTATTGCTTTCTTTTTGTTTGATTGATTTAATAAAATGTTTTTATTAATATTATATTGAAACAAAATTAAGTTAGTAATTTTTCACTGTCAAAGGTAACGTTTAAGGTTAGATTATTATTAGTGTTATTATGTAGGTTCAGTCACATGACGATCCTCCTTGCATTTAATGACAGGTGAGTAATAATAGTGATAATCACAATAATTTTCATTGATTTTTTTATTTAATTGTAAATTGAAAAGGTACAGAGAATTTTATTATTTTTACTTATTATTATTATTATCAATATTATTATTATAATTTACATAAAACTATATAAGTAGTTTTGTATTTTCAATTTATATTTTGTTTAGTCGAATTTAATTTCGTAATTGAATTTTCAAGTTTTAATTTGTTTGGGAGAATTCAATTGGAGACATTTTTATTCTTTACAATTTGTGATAAAAATTGTAAATTTTTATTCTAATTCGGTAGTTGGACATGAAATGAATTAATTTCTTTTTTTAAATTCTGATTCCATAGTTACAATTAAAATAAATTTAATCCCTTAAGAATATTAATTCAATGGAATTCCATTTACAGAGTATACATTCATAACAATTTAATTTATTTTAATAGAACAGAATTAAAACGCATTGAAATTATGAAAACATGATCACTAACACTTTCTACTGAAAGCTTTAAAAACTGTCTATTGGTTTAACGTGATATTTTAATTAAAAATTTTAAATCCATTTTATGAATGGAAATAATTTTTATCTAATTCTATATAAAAAATAAGGAAATACAGTACCGGCCAGTAGTATGTGGCCACCTGTTTTAAGTGATTAAGATTAATCAATTTTTCTTCCATCTTATTCTAAAATAAATTTTTTTTTCTGTAATTAATTTAAAACTAAATAAATTCTGAATAAAAAGAGCCCAAGATGAAGTCGTTTTGTCCACTCTAAAAAAATTTATTGCAAAAAATGTTAATTACAGCGTTTTTAAATTATTAATAACTTATAAAATAATAAAGATCTACTTACATTCTTGGTGTGATTTTAAAGATAATTTTCTATAAAATTTAAAAAATTCTTCCCTATTGTTGCACAATTTTTTCTTCCATTTTTCCTGAGGCTTCAGTAAGTATAAAAAAATGCAAAAGTTTAAATTATATAATTAGTAGGAAAAGGCAGGGACTCAATTGTACCTTTTCCGATTAAACATTTACCGATTGTACATTTCCTATTGTACAAAAAACCGATTATGCAAAATCCGATTATACAAATTGCCGTTTCTTCAATAACCGATTATACAAAGACCGATTCTACAAAGACCGATCCTACAAAAACCGATTCTACAAAGACCGATACTACAACAACCGATTCTACAAATACCGATACTACAAAGACCGATTCTACAAAGTCTGATTCTACAAAGACCGATACTACAAAGACCGATTCTACAAAGTCCGATTCTACAAAAACCGATTCTACAAAAACCAATTCTACAAAGACCGATTCTACAAAAACCAATTCTACCAATACCGATTCTACAAAGTCTGATTCTACAAAGACCGATTCTACAAATACCGATTCTACAAAAACCGATTCTACAAAAACCGATTCTACAAAGAACGATTCTACAAAAACCGATTCTACAAAGACCGATTCTACAAAGACCGATTCTACAAAGACCGATTCTACAAAAACCGATTCTACAAATACCGATTCTACAAAGTCCGATTCTACAAAGACCGATTCTACAAAGACCGATTCTACAAAGTCAGATTCTACAAAAAACGATTCTACAAAAACCGATTCTACAAAGACCGATTCTACAAAAACCGATTCTACAATGACCGATTCTACAAAAACCGATTCTACAAAGACCGATTCTACAAAGACAGATTCTACAAAGTCCGATTCTACAAAGTCCGATTCTACAAAAACGATTCCACAAAAACCGATTCTACAAAGACCGATACTACAACAACCGATTCTACAAATACCGATACTACAAAGACCGATTCTACAAAGTCTGATTCTACAAAGACCGATACTACAAAGACCGATTCTACAAAGTCCGATTCTACAAAAACCGATTCTACAAAAACCGATTCTACAAAGACCGATTCTACAAAAACCAATTTTACCAATACCGATTCTACAAAGTCTGATTCTACAAAGACCGATTCTACAAATACCGATTCTACAAAAACCGATTCTACAAAAACCGATTCTACAAAGAACGATTCTACAAAAACCGATTCTACAAAGACCGATTCTACAAAGACCGATTCTACAAAGACCGATTCTACAAAAACCGATTCTACAAATACCGATTCTACAAAGTCCGATTCTACAAAGACCGATTCTACAAAGACCGATTCTACAAAGTCAGATTCTACAAAAAACGATTCTACAAAAACCGTTTCTACAAAGACCGATTCTACAAAAACCGATTCTACAATGACCGATTCTACAAAGACCAATTCTACAAAAATCGATTCTACAAATACCGATTCTACAAAGTCCGATTCTACAAAGACCGATTCTACAAAGTCCGATTCTACAAAAACCGATTCTACAAAAACCGATTCTACAAAGACCGATTCTACAAAAACCAATTCTACCAATACCGATTCTACAAAGTCCGATTCTACAAAGACCGATTCTACAAAAACCGATTCTACAAAGTCCGATTCTACAAAGACCGATTCTACAAAGTCCGATTCTACAAAAACCGATTCTACAAAAACCGATTCTACAAAGACAGATTCTACAAAGTCCGATTCTACAAAAACCGATTCTACAAAAACTGATTCTACAAAGACCGATTCTACAAAAACCAATCCTACCAATACCGATTCTACAAAGTCTGATTCTACAAAGACCGATTCTACAAATACCGATTCTACAAAAACCGATTCTACAAAAACCGATTCTACAAAAACCGATTCTACAAATACCGAGTCTACAAAGACCGATTCTACAAAGACCGATTCTACAAAGTCCGATTCTAGAAATACCGATTCTACAAATACCGATTCTACAAAGACCGATTCTACAAAGACCGATTACAAATGTAGAATAAGTCTGTGTATAATCGGTCTTTGTAGAATCGGTCTTTGTCGAATTGGTCTTTGTAGAATCGGTCATTGTAGAATCGGGCTTTGTAGAATCGGTTTTTGTACAATCGGACTTTGTAGAATCGGTATTTGTAGAATCGGTTTTTGTAAAATCGGTCTTTGTAGAATCGGCCTTTGTAGAATCGGTATTTGTAGAATCGGTATTTGTAGAATCGGTTTTTGTAGAATCGGACTTTGTAGAATCGGTATTTGTACAATCGGATTTTGTAGAATCGGACTTTGTAGAATCAATTTTTGTATAATCGGTTTTTGTAGAATCAGACTTTATAGAATCGGACTTTGTAAAATCGGTTTTTGCAGAATCGGTTTTTGTAGAATCGGACTTTGTAGAATCGGACTTTGTAGAATCGGTCTTTGTAGAATCGGTTTTTGTAGAATCGGACTTTGTAGAATCGGTCTTTGTAGAATCGGTTTTTGTACAATCGGTCTTTGTAGAATCGGCCTTTGTAGAATCGGTATTTGTAGAATCGGTATTTGTAGAATCGGTTTTTGTAGAATCGGACTTTGTAGAATCGGTATTTGTACAATCGGTTTTTGTAGAATCGGACTTTGTAGAATCAATTTTTGTATAATCGGTTTTTGTAGAATCAGACTTTATAGAATCAGACTTTGTAAAATCGGTTTTTGCAGAATCGGTTTTTGTAGAATCGGACTTTGTAGAATCGGTATTTGTAGAATCGGTTTTTGTAGTATCGGTCTTTGTAGAATCGCTCTTTGTAGAATCGGTTTTTGTAGAATCGGTCTTTGTAGAATCGGTTTTTGTAGAATCGGTCTTTGTAGAATCGGTATTTGTACAATCGGTCTTTGTAGAATCGGTTTTTGTAGAATCGGACTTTGTAGAATCGGTTTTTGTAGAATTGGTTTTTGTAGAATCGGACTTTGTAAAATCGGACTTTGTAGAATCTGTCTTTGTAGTATTGGTCTTTGTAGAATCGGTCTTTGTAGAATCGGTTTTTGTAGAATCGGTCTGTGTAGAATCGGTTTTTGTAGAATCGGTCTTTGTAGAATCGGTCTTTGTAGAATCGGACTTTGTAGAATCGGTATTTGTAGAATCGGTTTTTGTAGAATCGGTCTTTGTAGAATCGATCTTTGTAAAATCGGTCTTTGTAGAACCGGTTTTTGTAGAATCGGTATTTGTAGAATCGGTATTTGTAGAATCGGACTTTGTAGAATCGGTCTTTGTAGAATCGGTCTTTGTAGACTCGGTATTTGTAGAATCGGTTTTTGTAGAATCGGACTTTGTAAAATCGGTATTTGTACAATCGGTTTTTGTAGAATCGGTATTTGTAGAATCGGTTTTTGTAGAATCGGTTTTTGTAGAATCGGTCTTTGTAGAATCGGTCTTTGTAGAATCGGTCTTTGTAGAATCGGTTTTTGTAGAATCGTTCTTTGTAGAATCGGTATTTGTACAATCGGTCTTTGTAGAATCGGATTTTGTAGAATCGGACTTTGTAGAATCGGTTTTTGTAGAATTGGTTTTTGTAGAATCGGACTTTGTAGAATCGGACTTTGTAGAATCTGTCTTTGTAGTATCGGTCTTTGTAGAATCGGTCTTTGTAGAATCGGTTTTTGTAGAATCGGTCTGTGTAGAATCGGTTTTTGTAGAATCGGTCTTTGTAGAATCGGTCTTTGTAGAATCGGACTTTGTAGAATCGGTATTTGTAGAATCGGTTTTTGCAGAATCGGTCTTTGTAGAATCGGTCTTTGTAAAATCGGTCTTTGTAGAACCGGTTTTTGTAGAATCGGTATTTGTAGAATCGGTATTTGTAGAATCGGACTTTGTAAAATCGGTCTTTGTAGAATCGGTCTTTGTAGACTCGGTATTTGTAGAATCGGTTTTTGTAGAATCGGACTTTGTAAAATCGGTATTTGTACAATCGGTTTTTGTAGAATCGGACTTTGTAGAATCGGTTTTTGTAGATTCGGTTTTTGTAGAATCGGTCTTTGTAGAATCGGTTTTTGTAGAATCGGTCTTTGTAGAATCGGTCTTTTGTAGAATCGGTCTTTGTAGAATCGGTCTTTGTAGCATCAGTCTTCGTAGAATCGGTATTTGTACAATCGGTCTTTGTAGAATCGGTTTTTGTAGAATCGGTCTCTGTAGAATCGGTTTTTGTAGAATCGGTCTTTGTAGAATTGGTTTTTGTAGAATCGGTCTGTGTAGAATCGGTTTTTGTAGAATCGGTCTTTGTAGAATCGGTCTTTGTAGCATCAGTCTTCGTAGAATCGGTATTTGTACAATCGGTCTTTGTAGAATCGGTTTTTGTAGAATCGGACTTTGTAGAATCGGTCTTTGTAGAATCGGTATTTGTAGAATCGGTCTTTGTAAAATCGGTCTTTGTAGAACCGGTTTTTGTAGAATCTGTTTTTTTAGAATCGGTCTTTGTAGAATCTGTATTTGTAGAATCGGTCTTTGTAGAATCGGTATTTGTAGAATCGGTATTTGTAGAATCAGTATTTGTAGAATCGGTTTTTGTAGAAACGGTCTTTGTAGAATCGGTTTTTGTAGAATCGGTTTTTGTAGAATCGGTATTTGTAGAATCGGTTTTTGTAGAATCGGTCTTTGTAGAATCGGTCTTTGTAGAATCGGTCTTTGTAGAATCGGTCTTTGTAGAATCGGTCTTTGTAGAATCGGTTTTTGTAGAATCGGTCTTTGTAGAATCGGTTTTTGTAGAATCGGTCTTTGTAGAATCGGTTTTTGTAGAATCGGTCTTTGTAGAATTGGTTTTTGTAGAATCGGTTTTTGTAGAATCGGTCTTTGTAGAATCTGTATTTGTAGAATCGGTCTTTGTAGAATCGGTTTTTGTAGAAACGGTCTTTGTAGAATCGGTTTTTGTAGAATCGGTTTTTGTAGAATCGGTATTTGTAGAATCGGTCTTTGTAGAATCGGTCTTTTGTAGAATCGGTCTTTGTAGAATCGGTCTTTGTAGCATCAGTCTTCGTAGAATCGGTATTTGTACAATCGGTCTTTGTAGAATCGGTTTTTGTAAAATCGGTCTTTGTAGAATCGGTTTTTGTAGAATCGGTCTTTGTAGAATTGGTTTTTGTAAAATCGGTCTGTGTAGAATCGGTTTTTGTAGAATCGGTCTTTGTAGAATCGGTCTTTGTAGCATCAGTCTTCGTAGAATCGGTATTTGTACAATCGGTCTTTGTAGAATCGGTTTTTGTAGAATCGGACTTTGTAGAATCGGTATTTGTAGAATCGGTATTTGTAGAATCGGTCTTTGTAGCATCAGTCTTCGTAGAATCGGTCTTTTGTAGAATCGGTCTTTGTAGAATCGGTCTTTGTAGCATCAGTCTTCGTAGAATCGGTATTTGCACAATCGGTCTTTGTAGAATCGGTTTTTGTAGAATCGGTTTTTGTAGAATCGGTTTTTGTAGAATCGGTATTTGTAGAATCGGTTTTTGTAGAATCGGTCTTTGTAGAATCGGTCTTTTGTAGAATCGGTCTTTGTAGAATCGGTCTTTGTAGCATCAGTCTTCGTAGAATCGGTATTTGCACAATCGGTCTTTGTAGAATCGGTTTTTGTAGAATCGGTCTTTGTAGAATCGGTTTTTGTAGAATCGGACTTTGTAGAATCGGTTTTTGTAGAATTGGTTTTTGTAGAATCGGACTTTGTAGAATCGGACTTTGTAGAATCTGTCTTTGTAGTATCGGTCTTTGTAGAATCGGTCTTTGTAGAATCGGTTTTTGTAGAATCGGTCTGTGTAGAATCGGTTTTTGTAGAATCGGTCTTTGTAGAATCGGTCTTTGTAGAATCGGACTTTGTAGAATCGGTATTTGTAGAATCGGTTTTTGCAGAATCGGTCTTTGTAGAATCGCTCTTTGTAAAATCGGTCTTTGTAGAATCGGTTTTTGTAGAATCGGTCTGTGTAGAATCGGTTTTTGTAGAATCGGTCTTTGTAGAATCGGTCTTTGTAGAATCGGACTTTGTAGAATCGGTATTTGTAGAATCGGTTTTTGCAGAATCGGTCTTTGTAGAATCGCTCTTTGTAAAATCGGTCTTTGTAGAACCGGTTTTTGTAGAATCGGTCTTTGTAGAATCGGTCTTTGTAGAATCGGACTTTGTAGAATCGGTATTTGTAGAATCGGTTTTTGCAGAATCGGTCTTTGTAGAATCGCTCTTTGTAAAATCGGTCTTTGTAGAATCGGTATTTGTACAATCGGTCTTTGTAGAATCGGTTTTTGTAGAATCGGTCTTTGTAGAATCGGTTTTTGTAGAATCGGTCTTTGTAGAATTGGTTTTTGTAGAATCGGTCTGTGTAGAATCGGTTTTTGTAGAATCGGTCTTTGTAGAATCGGTCTTTGTAGCATCAGTCTTCGTAGAATCGGTCTTTGTAAAATCGGTCTTTGTAGAACCGGTTTTTGTAGAATCTGTTTTTTTAGAATCGGTCTTTGTAGAATCTGTATTTGTAGAATCGGTCTTTGTAGAATCGGTATTTGTAGAATCGGTATTTGTAGAATCAGTATTTGTAGAATCGGACTTTGTAAAATCGGTCTTTGTAGAATCGGTCTTTGTAGAATCGGTCTTTGTAGAATCGGTTTTTGTAGAATCGGTCTGTGTAGAATCGGTTTTTGTAGAATCGGTCTTTGTAGAATCGGTCTTTGTAGAATCGGACTTTGTAGAATCGGTATTTGTAGAATCGGTTTTTGCAGAATCGGTCTTTGTAGAATCGGTCTTTGTAAAATCGGTCTTTGTAGAACCGGTTTTTGTAGAATCGGTATTTGTAGAATCGGTATTTGTAGAATCGGACTTTGTAAAATCGGTCTTTGTAGAATCGGTCTTTGTAGACTCGGTATTTGTAGAATCGGTTTTTGTAGAATCGGACTTTGTAAAATCGGTATTTGTACAATCGGTTTTTGTAGAATCGGACTTTGTAGAATCGGTTTTTGTAGATTCGGTTTTTGTAGAATCGGTCTTTGTAGAATCGGTTTTTGTAGAATCGGTCTTTGTAGAATCGGTCTTTTGTAGAATCGGTCTTTGTAGAATCGGTCTTTGTAGCATCAGTCTTCGTAGAATCGGTATTTGTACAATCGGTCTTTGTAGAATCGGTTTTTGTAGAATCGGTCTCTGTAGAATCGGTTTTTGTAGAATCGGTCTTTGTAGAATTGGTTTTTGTAGAATCGGTCTGTGTAGAATCGGTTTTTGTAGAATCGGTCTTTGTAGAATCGGTCTTTGTAGCATCAGTCTTCGTAGAATCGGTATTTGTACAATCGGTCTTTGTAGAATCGGTTTTTGTAGAATCGGACTTTGTAGAATCGGTCTTTGTAGAATCGGTATTTGTAGAATCGGTCTTTGTAAAATCGGTCTTTGTAGAACCGGTTTTTGTAGAATCTGTTTTTTTAGAATCGGTCTTTGTAGAATCTGTATTTGTAGAATCGGTCTTTGTAGAATCGGTATTTGTAGAATCGGTATTTGTAGAATCAGTATTTGTAGAATCGGTTTTTGTAGAAACGGTCTTTGTAGAATCGGTTTTTGTAGAATCGGTTTTTGTAGAATCGGTATTTGTAGAATCGGTTTTTGTAGAATCGGTCTTTGTAGAATCGGTCTTTGTAGAATCGGTCTTTGTAGAATCGGTCTTTGTAGAATCGGTCTTTGTAGAATCGGTTTTTGTAGAATCGGTCTTTGTAGAATCGGTTTTTGTAGAATCGGTCTTTGTAGAATCGGTTTTTGTAGAATCGGTCTTTGTAGAATTGGTTTTTGTAGAATCGGTTTTTGTAGAATCGGTCTTTGTAGAATCTGTATTTGTAGAATCGGTCTTTGTAGAATCGGTTTTTGTAGAAACGGTCTTTGTAGAATCGGTTTTTGTAGAATCGGTTTTTGTAGAATCGGTATTTGTAGAATCGGTCTTTGTAGAATCGGTCTTTTGTAGAATCGGTCTTTGTAGAATCGGTCTTTGTAGCATCAGTCTTCGTAGAATCGGTATTTGTACAATCGGTCTTTGTAGAATCGGTTTTTGTAAAATCGGTCTTTGTAGAATCGGTTTTTGTAGAATCGGTCTTTGTAGAATTGGTTTTTGTAAAATCGGTCTGTGTAGAATCGGTTTTTGTAGAATCGGTCTTTGTAGAATCGGTCTTTGTAGCATCAGTCTTCGTAGAATCGGTATTTGTACAATCGGTCTTTGTAGAATCGGTTTTTGTAGAATCGGACTTTGTAGAATCGGTATTTGTAGAATCGGTATTTGTAGAATCGGTCTTTGTAGCATCAGTCTTCGTAGAATCGGTCTTTTGTAGAATCGGTCTTTGTAGAATCGGTCTTTGTAGCATCAGTCTTCGTAGAATCGGTATTTGCACAATCGGTCTTTGTAGAATCGGTTTTTGTAGAATCGGTTTTTGTAGAATCGGTTTTTGTAGAATCGGTATTTGTAGAATCGGTTTTTGTAGAATCGGTCTTTGTAGAATCGGTCTTTTGTAGAATCGGTCTTTGTAGAATCGGTCTTTGTAGCATCAGTCTTCGTAGAATCGGTATTTGCACAATCGGTCTTTGTAGAATCGGTTTTTGTAGAATCGGTCTTTGTAGAATCGGTTTTTGTAGAATCGGACTTTGTAGAATCGGTTTTTGTAGAATTGGTTTTTGTAGAATCGGACTTTGTAGAATCGGACTTTGTAGAATCTGTCTTTGTAGTATCGGTCTTTGTAGAATCGGTCTTTGTAGAATCGGTTTTTGTAGAATCGGTCTGTGTAGAATCGGTTTTTGTAGAATCGGTCTTTGTAGAATCGGTCTTTGTAGAATCGGACTTTGTAGAATCGGTATTTGTAGAATCGGTTTTTGCAGAATCGGTCTTTGTAGAATCGCTCTTTGTAAAATCGGTCTTTGTAGAATCGGTTTTTGTAGAATCGGTCTGTGTAGAATCGGTTTTTGTAGAATCGGTCTTTGTAGAATCGGTCTTTGTAGAATCGGACTTTGTAGAATCGGTATTTGTAGAATCGGTTTTTGCAGAATCGGTCTTTGTAGAATCGCTCTTTGTAAAATCGGTCTTTGTAGAACCGGTTTTTGTAGAATCGGTCTTTGTAGAATCGGTCTTTGTAGAATCGGACTTTGTAGAATCGGTATTTGTAGAATCGGTTTTTGCAGAATCGGTCTTTGTAGAATCGCTCTTTGTAAAATCGGTCTTTGTAGAATCGGTATTTGTACAATCGGTCTTTGTAGAATCGGTTTTTGTAGAATCGGTCTTTGTAGAATCGGTTTTTGTAGAATCGGTCTTTGTAGAATTGGTTTTTGTAGAATCGGTCTGTGTAGAATCGGTTTTTGTAGAATCGGTCTTTGTAGAATCGGTCTTTGTAGCATCAGTCTTCGTAGAATCGGTCTTTGTAAAATCGGTCTTTGTAGAACCGGTTTTTGTAGAATCTGTTTTTTTAGAATCGGTCTTTGTAGAATCTGTATTTGTAGAATCGGTCTTTGTAGAATCGGTATTTGTAGAATCGGTATTTGTAGAATCAGTATTTGTAGAATCGGTTTTTGTAGAAACGGTCTTTGTAGAATCGGTTTTTGTAGAATCGGTTTTTGTAGAATCGGTATTTGTAGAATCGGTTTTTGTAGAATCGGTCTTTGTAGAATCGGTCTTTGTAGAATCGGTCTTTGTAGAATCGGTCTTTGTAGAATCGGTCTTTGTAGAATCGGTTTTTGTAGAATCGGTCTTTGTAGAATCGGTTTTTGTAGAATCGGTCTTTGTAGAATCGGTTATTGTAGAATCGGTCTTTGTAGAATTGGTTTTTGTAGAATCGGTTTTTGTAGAATCGGTCTTTGTAGAATCTGTATTTGTAGAATCGGTCTTTGTAGAATCGGTTTTTGTAGAAACGGTCTTTGTAGAATCGGTTTTTGTAGAATCGGTATTTGTAGAATCAGTATTTGTAGAATCGGTTTTTGTAGAAACGGTCTTTGTAGAATCGGTTTTTGTAGAATCGGTTTTTGTAGAATCGGTATTTGTAGAATCGGTTTTTGTAGAATCGGTCTTTGTAGAATCGGTCTTTTGTAGAATCGGTCTTTGTAGAATCGGTCTTTGTAGCATCAGTCTTCGTAGAATCGGTATTTGCACAATCGGTCTTTGTAGAATCGGTTTTTAGAGAATCGGTCTTTGTAGAATCGGTTTTTGTAGAATCGGACTTTGTAGAATCGGTTTTTGTAGAATTGGTTTTTGTAGAATCGGACTTTGTAGAATCGGACTTTGTAGAATCTGTCTTTGTAGTATCGGTCTTTGTAGAATCGGTCTTTGTAGAATCGGTTTTTGTAGAATCGGTCTGTGTAGAATCGGTTTTTGTAGAATCGGTCTTTGTAGAATCGGTCTTTGTAGAATCGGACTTTGTAGAATCGGTATTTGTAGAATCGGTTTTTGTAGAATCGGTCTTTGTAGAATCGGTCTTTGTAAAATCGGTCTTTGTAGAACCGGTTTTTGTAGAATCGGTATTTGTAGAATCGGTATTTGTAGAATCGGACTTTGTAGAATCGGTCTTTGTAGAATCGGTCTTTGTAGACTCGGTATTTGTAGAATCGGTTTTTGTAGAATCGGACTTTGTAAAATCGGTATTTGTACAATCGGTTTTTGTAGAATCGGTATTTGTAGAATCGGTTTTTGTAGAATCGGTTTTTGTAGAATCGGTCTTTGTAGAATCGGTCTTTGTAGAATCGGTCTTTGTAGAATCGGTTTTTGTAGAATCGTTCTTTGTAGAATCGGTATTTGTACAATCGGTCTTTGTAGAATCGGATTTTGTAGAATCGGACTTTGTAGAATCGGTTTTTGTAGAATTGGTTTTTGTAGAATCGGACTTTGTAGAATCGGACTTTGTAGAATCTGTCTTTGTAGTATCGGTCTTTGTAGAATCGGTCTTTGTAGAATCGGTTTTTGTAGAATCGGTCTGTGTAGAATCGGTTTTTGTAGAATCGGTCTTTGTAGAATCGGTCTTTGTAGAATCGGACTTTGTAGAATCGGTATTTGTAGAATCGGTTTTTGCAGAATCGGTCTTTGTAGAATCGGTCTTTGTAAAATCGGTCTTTGTAGAACCGGTTTTTGTAGAATCGGTATTTGTAGAATCGGTATTTGTAGAATCGGACTTTGTAAAATCGGTCTTTGTAGAATCGGTCTTTGTAGACTCGGTATTTGTAGAATCGGTTTTTGTAGAATCGGACTTTGTAAAATCGGTATTTGTACAATCGGTTTTTGTAGAATCGGACTTTGTAGAATCGGTTTTTGTAGATTCGGTTTTTGTAGAATCGGTCTTTGTAGAATCGGTTTTTGTAGAATCGGTCTTTGTAGAATCGGTCTTTTGTAGAATCGGTCTTTGTAGAATCGGTCTTTGTAGCATCAGTCTTCGTAGAATCGGTATTTGTACAATCGGTCTTTGTAGAATCGGTTTTTGTAGAATCGGTCTCTGTAGAATCGGTTTTTGTAGAATCGGTCTTTGTAGAATTGGTTTTTGTAGAATCGGTCTGTGTAGAATCGGTTTTTGTAGAATCGGTCTTTGTAGAATCGGTCTTTGTAGCATCAGTCTTCGTAGAATCGGTATTTGTACAATCGGTCTTTGTAGAATCGGTTTTTGTAGAATCGGACTTTGTAGAATCGGTCTTTGTAGAATCGGTATTTGTAGAATCGGTCTTTGTAAAATCGGTCTTTGTAGAACCGGTTTTTGTAGAATCTGTTTTTTTAGAATCGGTCTTTGTAGAATCTGTATTTGTAGAATCGGTCTTTGTAGAATCGGTATTTGTAGAATCGGTATTTGTAGAATCAGTATTTGTAGAATCGGTTTTTGTAGAAACGGTCTTTGTAGAATCGGTTTTTGTAGAATCGGTTTTTGTAGAATCGGTATTTGTAGAATCGGTTTTTGTAGAATCGGTCTTTGTAGAATCGGTCTTTGTAGAATCGGTCTTTGTAGAATCGGTCTTTGTAGAATCGGTCTTTGTAGAATCGGTTTTTGTAGAATCGGTCTTTGTAGAATCGGTTTTTGTAGAATCGGTCTTTGTAGAATCGGTTTTTGTAGAATCGGTCTTTGTAGAATTGGTTTTTGTAGAATCGGTTTTTGTAGAATCGGTCTTTGTAGAATCTGTATTTGTAGAATCGGTCTTTGTAGAATCGGTTTTTGTAGAAACGGTCTTTGTAGAATCGGTTTTTGTAGAATCGGTTTTTGTAGAATCGGTATTTGTAGAATCGGTCTTTGTAGAATCGGTCTTTTGTAGAATCGGTCTTTGTAGAATCGGTCTTTGTAGCATCAGTCTTCGTAGAATCGGTATTTGTACAATCGGTCTTTGTAGAATCGGTTTTTGTAAAATCGGTCTTTGTAGAATCGGTTTTTGTAGAATCGGTCTTTGTAGAATTGGTTTTTGTAAAATCGGTCTGTGTAGAATCGGTTTTTGTAGAATCGGTCTTTGTAGAATCGGTCTTTGTAGCATCAGTCTTCGTAGAATCGGTATTTGTACAATCGGTCTTTGTAGAATCGGTTTTTGTAGAATCGGACTTTGTAGAATCGGTCTTTGTAGAATCGGTATTTGTAGAATAGGACTTTTCAGAATCTGTTTTTTTAGAATCGGTCTTTGTAGAATCTGTATTTGTAGAATCGGTCTTTGTAGAATCGGTATTTGTAGAATCGGTATTTGTAGAATCAGTATTTGTAGAATCGGTTTTTGTAGAAACGGTCTTTGTAGAATCGGTTTTTGTAGAATCGGTTTTTGTAGAATCGGTATTTGTAGAATCGGTTTTTGTAGAATCGGTCTTTGTAGAATCGGTCTTTTGTAGAATCGGTCTTTGTAGAATCGGTCTTTGTAGCATCAGTCTTCGTAGAATCGGTATTTGCACAATCGGTCTTTGTAGAATCGGTTTTTGTAGAATCGGTCTTTGTAGAATCGGTTTTTGTAGAATCGGACTTTGTAGAATCGGTTTTTGTAGAATTGGTTTTTGTAGAATCGGACTTTGTAGAATCGGACTTTGTAGAATCTGTCTTTGTAGTATCGGTCTTTGTAGAATCGGTCTTTGTAGAATCGGTTTTTGTAGAATCGGTCTGTGTAGAATCGGTTTTTGTAGAATCGGTCTTTGTAGAATCGGTCTTTGTAGAATCGGACTTTGTAGAATCGGTATTTGTAGAATCGGTTTTTGCAGAATCGGTCTTTGTAGAATCGCTCTTTGTAAAATCGGTCTTTGTAGAATCGGTTTTTGTAGAATCGGTCTGTGTAGAATCGGTTTTTGTAGAATCGGTCTTTGTAGAATCGGTCTTTGTAGAATCGGACTTTGTAGAATCGGTATTTGTAGAATCGGTTTTTGCAGAATCGGTCTTTGTAGAATCGCTCTTTGTAAAATCGGTCTTTGTAGAACCGGTTTTTGTAGAATCGGTCTTTGTAGAATCGGTCTTTGTAGAATCGGACTTTGTAGAATCGGTATTTGTAGAATCGGTTTTTGCAGAATCGGTCTTTGTAGAATCGCTCTTTGTAAAATCGGTCTTTGTAGAATCGGTATTTGTACAATCGGTCTTTGTAGAATCGGTTTTTGTAGAATCGGTCTTTGTAGAATCGGTTTTTGTAGAATCGGTCTTTGTAGAATTGGTTTTTGTAGAATCGGTCTGTGTAGAATCGGTTTTTGTAGAATCGGTCTTTGTAGAATCGGTCTTTGTAGCATCAGTCTTCGTAGAATCGGTCTTTGTAAAATCGATCTTTGTAGAACCGGTTTTTGTAGAATCTGTTTTTTTAGAATCGGTCTTTGTAGAATCTGTATTTGTAGAATCGGTCTTTGTAGAATCGGTATTTGTAGAATCGGTATTTGTAGAATCAGTATTTGTAGAATCGGTTTTTGTAGAAACGGTCTTTGTAGAATCGGTTTTTGTAGAATCGGTTTTTGTAGAATCGGTATTTGTAGAATCGGTTTTTGTAGAATCGGTCTTTGTAGAATCGGTCTTTGTAGAATCGGTCTTTGTAGAATCGGTCTTTGTAGAATCGGTCTTTGTAGAATCGGTTTTTGTAGAATCGGTCTTTGTAGAATCGGTTTTTGTAGAATCGGTCTTTGTAGAATCGGTTATTGTAGAATCGGTCTTTGTAGAATTGGTTTTTGTAGAATCGGTTTTTGTAGAATCGGTCTTTGTAGAATCTGTATTTGTAGAATCGGTCTTTGTAGAATCGGTTTTTGTAGAAACGGTCTTTGTAGAATCGGTTTTTGTAGAATCGGTATTTGTAGAATCAGTATTTGTAGAATCGGTTTTTGTAGAAACGGTCTTTGTAGAATCGGTTTTTGTAGAATCGGTTTTTGTAGAATCGGTATTTGTAGAATCGGTTTTTGTAGAATCGGTCTTTGTAGAATCGGTCTTTTGTAGAATCGGTCTTTGTAGAATCGGTCTTTGTAGCATCAGTCTTCGTAGAATCGGTATTTGCACAATCGGTCTTTGTAGAATCGGTTTTTGTAGAATCGGTCTTTGTAGAATCGGTTTTTGTAGAATCGGACTTTGTAGAATCGGTTTTTGTAGAATTGGTTTTTGTAGAATCGGACTTTGTAGAATCGGACTTTGTAGAATCTGTCTTTGTAGTATCGGTCTTTGTAGAATCGGTCTTTGTAGAATCGGTTTTTGTAGAATCGGTCTGTGTAGAATCGGTTTTTGTAGAATCGGTCTTTGTAGAATCGGTCTTTGTAGAATCGGACTTTGTAGAATCGGTATTTGTAGAATCGGTTTTTGCAGAATCGGTCTTTGTAGAATCGCTCTTTGTAAAATCGGTCTTTGTAGAACCGGTTTTTGTAGAATCGGTCTTTGTAGAATCGGTCTTTGTAGAATCGGACTTTGTAGAATCGGTATTTGTAGAATCGGTTTTTGCAGAATCGGTCTTTGTAGAATCGCTCTTTGTAAAATCGGTCTTTGTAGAATCGGTATTTGTACAATCGGTCTTTGTAGAATCGGTTTTTGTAGAATCGGTCTTTGTAGAATCGGTTTTTGTAGAATCGGTCTTTGTAGAATTGGTTTTTGTAGAATCGGTCTGTGTAGAATCGGTTTTTGTAGAATCGGTCTTTGTAGAATCGGTCTTTGTAGCATCAGTCTTCGTAGAATCGGTCTTTGTAAAATCGGTCTTTGTAGAACCGGTTTTTGTAAAATCTGTTTTTTTAGAATCGGTCTTTGTAGAATCTGTATTTGTAGAATCGGTCTTTGTAGAATCGGTATTTGTAGAATCGGTATTTGTAGAATCAGTATTTGTAGAATCGGTTTTTGTAGAAACGGTCTTTGTAGAATCGGTTTTTGTAGAATCGGTCTTTGTAGAATCGGTCTTTTGTAGAATCGGTTTTTGTAGAATCGGTCTTTGTAGAATCGGTCTTTGTAGAATCGGTCTTTGTAGAATCGGTCTTTGTAGAATCGGTCTTTGTAGAATCGGTTTTTGTAGAATCGGTCTTTGTAGAATCGGTTTTTGTAGAATCGGTCTTTGTAGAATCGGTTATTGTAGAATCGGTCTTTGTAGAATTGGTTTTTGTAGAATCGGTTTTTGTAGAATCGGTCTTTGTAGAATCTGTATTTGTAGAATCGGTCTTTGTAGAATCGGTTTTTGTAGAAACGGTCTTTGTAGAATCGGTTTTTGTAGAATCGGTTTTTGTAGAATCGGTATTTGTAGAATCGGTCTTTGTAGAATCGGTCTTTTGTAGAATCGGTCTTTGTAGAATCGGTCTTTGTAGCATCAGTCTTCGTAGAATCGGTATTTGTACAATCGGTCTTTGTAGAATCGGTTTTTGTAAAATCGGTCTTTGTAGAATCGGTTTTTGTAGAATCGGTCTTTGTAGAATTGGTTTTTGTAAAATCGGTCTGTGTAGAATCGGTTTTTGTAGAATCGGTCTTTGTAGAATCGGTCTTTGTAGCATCAGTCTTCGTAGAATCGGTATTTGTACAATCGGTCTTTGTAGAATCGGTTTTTGTAGAATCGGACTTTGTAGAATCGGTCTTTGTAGAATCGGTATTTGTAGAATAGGACTTTTCAGAATCTGTTTTTTTAGAATCGGTCTTTGTAGAATCTGTATTTGTATAATCGGTCTTTGTAGAATCGGTATTTGTAGAATCGGTATTTGTAGAATCGGTTTTTGTAGAATCGGTCTGTGTAGAATCGGTTTTTGTAGAATCGGTCTTTGTAGAATCGGTCTTTGTAGAATCGGTTTTTGTAGAATCGGTCTGTGTAGAATCGGTTTTTGTAGAATCGGTCTTTGTAGAATCGGTGTTTGTAGAATCGGTCTTTGTAGAATCGGTTTTTGTAGAATCGGTCTGTGTAGAATCGGTTTTTGTAGAATCGGTCTTTGTAGAATCGGTCTTTGTAGAATCGGACTTTGTAGAATCGGTATTTGTAGAATCGGTTTTTGCAGAATCGGTCTTTGTAGAATCGCTCTTTGTAAAATCGGTCTTTGTAGAATCGGTTTTTGTAGAATCGGTCTGTGTAGAATCGGTTTTTGTAGAATCGGTCTTTGTAGAATCGGTCTTTGTAGAATCGGACTTTGTAGAATCGGTATTTGTAGAATCGGTTTTTGCAGAATCGGTCTTTGTAGAATCGCTCTTTGTAAAATCGGTCTTTGTAGAATCGGTATTTGTACAATCGGTCTTTGTAGAATCGGTTTTTGTAGAATCGGTCTTTGTAGAATCGGTTTTTGTAGAATCGGTCTTTGTAGAATTGGTTTTTGTAGAATCGGTCTGTGTAGAATCGGTTTTTGTAGAATCGGTCTTTGTAGAATCGGTCTTTGTAGCATCAGTCTTCGTAGAATCGGTCTTTGTAAAATCGGTCTTTGTAGAACCGGTTTTTGTAAAATCTGTTTTTTTAGAATCGGTCTTTGTAGAATCTGTATTTGTAGAATCGGTCTTTGTAGAATCGGTATTTGTAGAATCGGTATTTGTAGAATCAGTATTTGTAGAATCGGTTTTTGTAGAAACGGTCTTTGTAGAATCGGTTTTTGTAGAATCGGTCTTTGTAGAATCGGTCTTTTGTAGAATCGGTTTTTGTAGAATCGGTCTTTGTAGAATCGGTCTTTGTAGAATCGGTCTTTGTAGAATCGGTCTTTGTAGAATCGGTCTTTGTAGAATCGGTTTTTGTAGAATCGGTCTTTGTAGAATCGGTTTTTGTAGAATCGGTCTTTGTAGAATCTTTTATTGTAGAATCGGTCTTTGTAGAATTGGTTTTTGTAGAATCGGTTTTTGTAGAATCGGTCTTTGTAGAATCTGTATTTGTAGAATCGGTCTTTGTAGAATCGGTTTTTGTAGAAACGGTCTTTGTAGAATCGGTTTTTGTAGAATCGGTTTTTGTAGAATCGGTATTTGTAGAATCGGTCTTTGTAGAATCGGTCTTTTGTAGAATCGGTCTTTGTAGAATCGGTCTTTGTAGCATCAGTCTTCGTAGAATCGGTATTTGTACAATCGGTCTTTGTAGAATCGGTTTTTGTAAAATCGGTCTTTGTAGAATCGGTTTTTGTAGAATCGGTCTTTGTAGAATTGGTTTTTGTAAAATCGGTCTGTGTAGAATCGGTTTTTGTAGAATCGGTCTTTGTAGAATCGGTCTTTGTAGCATCAGTCTTCGTAGAATCGGTATTTGTACAATCGGTCTTTGTAGAATCGGTTTTTGTAGAATCGGACTTTGTAGAATCGGTCTTTGTAGAATCGGTATTTGTAGAATAGGACTTTTCAGAATCTGTTTTTTTAGAATCGGTCTTTGTAGAATCTGTATTTGTAGAATCGGTCTTTGTAGAATCGGTATTTGTAGAATCGGTATTTGTAGAATCGGTTTTTGTAGAATCGGTCTGTGTAGAATCGGTTTTTGTAGAATCGGTCTTTGTAGAATCGGTCTTTGTAGAATCGGTTTTTGTAGAATCGGTCTGTGTAGAATCGGTTTTTGTAGAATCGGTCTTTGTAGAATCGGTGTTTGTAGAATCGGTCTTTGTAGAATCGGTTTTTGTAGAATCGGTCTGTGTAGAATCGGTTTTTGTAGAATCGGTCATTGTAGAATCGGTCTTTGTAGAATCGGACTTTGTAGAATCGGTATTTGTAGAATCGGTTTTTGCAGAATCGGTCTTTGTAGAATCGCTCTTTGTAAAATCGGTCTTTGTAGAATCGGTTTTTGTAGAATCGGTCTGTGTAGAATCGGTTTTTGTAGAATCGGTCTTTGTAGAATCGGTCTTTGTAGAATCGGACTTTGTAGAATCGGTATTTGTAGAATCGGTTTTTGCAGAATCGGTCTTTGTAGAATCGCTCTTTGTAAAATCGGTCTTTGTAGAACCGGTTTTTGTAGAATCGGTCTTTGTAGAATCGGTCTTTGTAGAATCGGACTTTGTAGAATCGGTATTTGTAGAATCGGTTTTTGCAGAATCGGTCTTTGTAGAATCGCTCTTTGTAGAATCGGTCTTTGTAGAATCGGTCTTTGTAGAATCGGACTTTGTAGAATCGGTATTTGTAGAATCGGTTTTTGCAGAATCGGTCTTTGTAGAATCGCTCTTTGTAAAATCGGTCTTTGTAGAACCGGTTTTTGTAGAATCGGTCTTTGTAGAATCGGTCTTTGTAGAATCGGACTTTGTAGAATCGGTTTTTGTAGAATCGGTCTTTGTAGAATCGGTTTTTGTAGAATCGGTCTTTGTAGAATTGGTTTTTGTAGAATCGGTCTGTGTAGAATCGGTTTTTGTAGAATCGGTCTTTGTAGAATCGGTCTTTGTAGCATCAGTCTTCGTAGAATCGGTCTTTGTAAAATCGGTCTTTGTAGAACCGGTTTTTGTAGAATCTGTTTTTTTAGAATCGGTCTTTGTAGAATCTGTATTTGTAGAATCGGTCTTTGTAGAATCGGTATTTGTAGAATCGGTATTTGTAGAATCAGTATTTGTAGAATCGGTTTTTGTAGAAACGGTCTTTGTAGAATCGGTTTTTGTAGAATCGGTTTTTGTAGAATCGGTATTTGTAGAATCGGTTTTTGTAGAATCGGTCTTTGTAGAATCGGTCTTTGTAGAATCGGTCTTTGTAGAATCGGTCTTTGTAGAATCGGTCTTTGTAGAATCGGTTTTTGTAGAATCGGTCTTTGTAGAATCGGTTTTTGTAGAATCGGTCTTTGTAGAATCGGTTATTGTAGAATCTGTCTTTGTAGAATTGGTTTTTGTAGAATCGGTTTTTGTAGAATCGGTCTTTGTAGAATCTGTATTTGTAGAATCGGTCTTTGTAGAATCGGTTTTTGTAGAAACGGTCTTTGTAGAATCGGTTTTTGTAGAATCGGTATTTGTAGAATCAGTATTTGTAGAATCGGTTTTTGTAGAAACGGTCTTTGTAGAATCGTTTTTGTAGAATCGGTTTTTGTAGAATCGGTATTTGTAGAATCGGTTTTTGTAGAATCGGTCTTTGTAGAATCGGTCTTTTGTAGAATCGGTCTTTGTAGAATCGGTCTTTGTAGCATCAGTCTTCGTAGAATCGGTATTTGCACAATCGGTCTTTGTAGAATCGGTTTTTGTAGAATCGGTCTTTGTAGAATCGGTTTTTGTAGAATCGGACTTTGTAGAATCGGTTTTTGTAGAATTGGTTTTTGTAGAATCGGACTTTGTAGAATCGGACTTTGTAGAATCTGTCTTTGTAGTATCGGTCTTTGTAGAATCGGTCTTTGTAGAATCGGTTTTTGTAGAATCGGTCTGTGTAGAATCGGTTTTTGTAGAATCGGTCTTTGTAGAATCGGTCTTTGTAGAATCGGACTTTGTAGAATCGGTATTTGTAGAATCGGTTTTTGCAGAATCGGTCTTTGTAGAATCGGTCTTTGTAGAATCGGTTTTTGTAGAATCGGTATTTGTACAATCGGTCTTTGTAGAATCGGTTTTTGTAGAATCGGTCTTTGTAGAATCGGTTTTTGTAGAATCGGTCTTTGTAGAATTGGTTTTTGTAGAATCGGTCTGTGTAGAATCGGTTTTTGTAGAATCGGTCTTTGTAGAATCGGTCTTTGCAGCATCAGTCTTCGTAGAATCGGTCTTTGTAAAATCGGTCTTTGTAGAACCGGTTTTTGTAAAATCTGTTTTTTTAGAATCGGTCTTTGTAGAATCTGTATTTGTAGAATCGGTCTTTGTAGAATCGGTATTTGTAGAATCGGTATTTGTAGAATCAGTATTTGTAGAATCGGTTTTTGTAGAAACGGTCTTTGTAGAATCGGTTTTTGTAGAATCGGTCTTTGTAGAATCGGTCTTTTGTAGAATCGGTTTTTGTAGAATCGGTCTTTGTAGAATCGGTCTTTGTAGAATCGGTCTTTGTAGAATCGGTCTTTGTAGAATCGGTCTTTGTAGAATCGGTTTTTGTAGAATCGGTCTTTGTAGAATCGGTTTTTGTAGAATCGGTCTTTGTAGAATCGGTTATTGTAGAATCGGTCTTTGTAGAATTGGTTTTTGTAGAATCGGTTTTTGTAGAATCGGTCTTTGTAGAATCTGTATTTGTAGAATCGGTCTTTGTAGAATCGGTTTTTGTAGAAACGGTCTTTGTAGAATTGGTTTTTGTAGAATCGGTCTTTGTAGAATCGGTCTTTGTAGCATCAGTCTTCGTAGAATCGGTATTTGTACAATCGGTCTTTGTAGAATCGGTTTTTGTAAAATCGGTCTTTGTAGAATCGGTTTTTGTAGAATCGGTCTTTGTAGAATTGGTTTTTGTAAAATCGGTCTGTGTAGAATCGGTTTTTGTAGAATCGGTCTTTGTAGAATCGGTCTTTGTAGCATCAGTCTTCGTAGAATCGGTATTTGTACAATCGGTCTTTGTAGAATCGGTTTTTGTAGAATCGGACTTTGTAGAATCGGTCTTTGTAGAATCGGTATTTGTAGAATAGGACTTTTCAAAATCTGTTTTTTTAGAATCGGTCTTTGTAGAATCTGTATTTGTAGAATCGGTCTTTGTAGAATCGGTATTTGTAGAATCGGTATTTGTAGAATCAGTATTTGTAGAATCGGTTTTTGTAGAAACGGTCTTTGTAGAATCGGTTTTTGTAAAATCGGTTTTTGTAGAATCGGTATTTGTAGAATCTGTTTTTGTAGAATCGGTCTTTGTAGAATCGGTCTTTTGTAGAATCGGTCTTTGTAGAATCGGTCTTTGTAGCATCAGTCTTCGTAGAATCGGTATTTGTACAATCGGTCTTTGTAGAATCGGTTTTTGTAGAATCGGTCTTTGTAGAATCGGTTTTTGTAGAATCGGTCTTTGTAGAATTGGTTTTTGTAGAATCGGTCTGTGTAGAATCGGTTTTTGTAGAATCGGTCTTTGTAGAATCGGTCTTTGTAGCATCAGTCTTCGTAGAATCGGTATTTGTACAATCGGTCTTTGTAGAATCGGTTTTTGTAGAATCGGACTTTGTAGAATCGGTCTTTGTAGAATCGGTATTTGTAGAATCGGACTTTGTAGAATCGGTTTTTGTAGAATTGGTTTTTGTAGAATCGGACTTTGTAGAATCGGACTTTGTAGAATCTGTCTTTGTAGTATCGGTCTTTGTAGAATCGGTTTTTGTAGAATCGGTCTTTGTAGAATCGGTATTTGTACAATCGGTCTTTGTAGAATCGGTTTTTGTAGAATCGGACTTTGTAGAATCGGTTTTTGTAGAATCGGACTTTGTAGAATCGGTCTTTGTAGAATCGGTATTTGTAGAATCGGACTTTGTAGAATCGGTTTTTGTAGAATTGGTTTTTGTAGAATCGGTCTTTGTAGAATCGGTCTTTGTAGAATCGGTTTTTGTAGAATCGGTCTTTGTAGAATCGGTATTTGTACAATCGGTCTTTGTAGAATCGGTTTTTGTAGAATCGGACTTTGTAGAATCGGTTTTTGTAGAATCGGACTTTGTAGAATCGGTCTTTGTAGAATCGGTATTTGTAGAATCGGACTTTGTAGAATCGGTTTTTGTAGAATTGGTTTTTGTAGAATCGGACTTTGTAGAATCGGTCTTTGTAGAATCGGTCTTTGTAGAATCGGTCTTTGTAGAATCGGTCTTTGTAGAATCGGTCTTTGTAGAATCGGTTTTTGTAGAATCGGTCTTTGTAGAATCGGTTTTTGTAGAATCGGTCTTTGTAGAATCGGTTATTGTAGAATCGGTCTTTGTAGAATTGGTTTTTGTAGAATCGGTTTTTGTAGAATCGGTCTTTGTAGAATCGGACTTTGTAGAATCGGTATTTGTAGAATTGGTTTTTGTAGAATCGGTCTGTGTAGAATCGGTTTTTGTAGAATCGGTCTTTGTAGAATCGGTCTTTGTAGCATCAGTCTTCGTAGAATCGGTATTTGTACAATCGGTCTTTGTAGAATCGGTTTTTGTAGAATCGGACTTTGTAGAATCGGTCTTTGTAGAATCGGTATTTGTAGAATCGGACTTTGTAGAATCGGTTTTTGTAGAATTGGTTTTTGTAGAATCGGACTTTGTAGAATCGGACTTTGTAGAATCTGTCTTTGTAGTATCGGTCTTTGTAGAATCGGTTTTTGTAGAATCGGTCTTTGTAGAATCGGTATTTGTACAATCGGTCTTTGTAGAATCGGTTTTTGTAGAATCGGACTTTGTAGAATCGGTTTTTGTAGAATCGGACTTTGTAGAATCGGTCTTTGTAGAATCGGTATTTGTAGAATCGGACTTTGTAGAATCGGTCTTTGTAGAATCGGTATTTGTAGAATCGGACTTTGTAGAATCGGTTTTTGTAGAATTGGTTTTTGTAGAATCGGACTTTGTAGAATCGGTCTTTCTAGAATCGGTCTTTGTAGTATCGGTCTTTGTAGAATCGGTCTTTGTAGAATCGGTTTTTGTAGAATCGGTCTGTGTAGAATCGGTTTTTGTAGAATCGGTCTTTGTAGAATCGGTCTTTGTAGAATCGGACTTTGTAGAATCGGTATTTGTAGAATCGGTTTTTGCAGAATCGGTCTTTGTAGAATCGCTCTTTGTAAAATCGGTCTTTGTAGAACCGGTTTTTGTAGAATCGGTCTTTGTAGAATCGGTCTTTGTAGAATCGGTTTTTGCAGAATCGGTCTTTGTAGAATCGCTCTTTGTAAAATCGGTCTTTGTAGAATCGGTATTTGTACAATCGGTCTTTGTAGAATCGGTTTTTGTAGAATCGGTCTTTGTAGAATCGGTTTTTGTAGAATCGGTCTTTGTAGAATTGGAATTTGTAGAATCGGTCTGTGTAGAATCGGTTTTTGTAGAATCGGTTTTTGTAGAATCGGTATTTGTAGAATCGGTTTTTGTAGAATCGGTCTTTGTAGAATCGGTCTTTGTAGAATCGGTCTTTGTAGAATCGGTTTTTGTAGAATCGGTTTTTGTAGAATCGGTATTTGTAGAATCGGTTTTTGTAGAATCGGTCTTTGTAGAATCGGTCTTTGTAGAATCGGTCTTTGTAGAATCGGTCTTTGTAGAATCGGTTTTTGTAGAATCGGTCTTTGTAGAATCGGTTTTTGTAGAATCGGTCTTTGTAGAATCGGTTATTGTAGAATCGGTCTTTGTAGAATCGGTCTTTGTAGAAACGGTCTTTGTAGAATCGGTTTTTGTAGAATCGGTTTTTGTAGAATCGGTATTTGTAGAATCGGTTTTTGTAGAATCGGTCTTTGTAGAATCGGTCTTTGTAGAAACGGTCTTTGTAGAATCGGTTTTTGTAGAATCGGGTTTTGTAGAATCGGTATTTGTAGAATCGGTTTTTGTAGAATCGGTCTTTGTAGAATCGGTCTTTGTAGAATCGGTCTTTGTAGAATCGGTCTTTGTAGAATCGGTCTTTGTAGAATCGGTTTTTGTAGAATCGGTCTTTGTAGAATCCGTTTTTGTAGAATCGGTCTTTGTAGAATCGGTTATTGTAGAATCGGTCTTTGTAGAAACGGTCTTTGTAGAATCGGTTTTTGTAGAATCGGTTTTTGTAGAATCGGTATTTGTAGAATCGGTTTTTGTAGAATCGGTCTTTGTAGAATCGGTCTTTTGTAGAATCGGTCTTTGTAGAATCGGTCTTTGTAGCATCAGTCTTCGTAGAATCGGTATTTGCACAATCGGTCTTTGTAGAATCGGTTTTTGTAGAATCGGTCTTTGTAGAATCGGTTTTTGTAGAATCGGACTTTGTAGAATCGGTTTTTGTAGAATTGGTTTTTGTAGAATCGGACTTTGTAGAATCGGACTTTGTAGAATCTGTCTTTGTATTATCGGTCTTTGTAGAATCGGTCTTTGTAGAATCGGTTTTTGTAGAATCGGTCTGTGTAGAATCGGTTTTTGTAGAATCGGTCTTTGTAGAATCGGTCTTTGTAGAATCGGACTTTGTAGAATCGGTATTTGTAGAATCGGTTTTTGCAGAATCGGTCTTTGTAGAATCGCTCTTTGTAAAATCGGTCTTTGTAGAAGCGGTTTTTGTAGAATCGGTCTTTGTAGAATCGGTCTTTGTAGAATCGGACTTTGTAGAATCGGTATTTGTAGAATCGGTTTTTGCAGAATCGGTCTTTGTAGAATCGCTCTTTGTAAAATCGGTCTTTTTAGAATCGGTATTTGTACAATCGGTCTTTGTAGAATCGGTTTTTGTAGAATCGTTCTTTGTAGAATCGGTTTTTGTAGAATCGGTCTTTGTAGAATTGGTTTTTATAGAATCGGTCTGTGTAGAATCGGTTTTTGTAGAATAGGTCTTTGTAGAATCGGTCTTTGTAGCATCAGTCTTCGTAGAATCGGTCTTTGTAAAATCGGTCTTTGTAGAACCGGTTTTTGTAGAATCTGTTTTTTTAGAATCGGTCTTTGTAGAATCTGTATTTGTAGAATCGTTCTTTGTAGAATCGGTATTTGTAGAATCGGTATTTGTAGAATCAGTTATTGTAGAATCGGTCTTTGTAGAAACGGTCTTTGTAGAATCGGTTTTTGTAGAATCGGTTTTTGTAGAATCGGTATTTGTAGAATCGGTTTTTGTAGAATCGGTCTTTGTAGAATCGGTCTTTTGTAGAATCGGTCTTTGTAGAATCGGTCTTTGTAGCATCAGTCTTCGTAGAATCGGTATTTGCACAATCGGTCTTTGTAGAATCGGTTTTTGTAGAATCGGACTTTGTAGAATCGGTTTTTGTAGAATTGGTTTTTGTAGAATCGGACTTTGTAGAATCGGACTTTGTAGAATCGGTCTTTGTAGAATCGGTCTTTGTAGAATCGGTTTTTGTAGAATCGGTCTTTGTAGAATCCGTTTTTGTAGAATCGGTCTTTGTAGAATCGGTTATTGTAGAATCGGTCTTTGTAGAAACGGTCTTTGTAGAATCGGTTTTTGTAGAATCGGTTTTTGTAGAAACGGTCTTTGTAGAATCGGTTTTTGTAGAATCGGTTTTTGTAGAATCGGGTTTTGTAGAATCGGTATTTGTAGAATCGGTTTTTGTAGAATCGGTCTTTGTAGAATCGGTCTTTGTAGAATCGGTCTTTGTAGAATCGGTCTTTGTAGAATCGGTCTTTGTAGAATCGGTTTTTGTAGAATCGGTCTTTGTAGAATCCGTTTTTGTAGAATCGGTCTTTGTAGAATCGGTTATTGTAGAATCGGTCTTTGTAGAAACGGTCTTTGTAGAATCGGTTTTTGTAGAATCGGTTTTTGTAGAATCGGTATTTGTAGAATCGGTTTTTGTAGAATCGGTCTTTGTAGAATCGGTCTTTTGTAGAATCGGTCTTTGTAGAATCGGTCTTTGTAGCATCAGTCTTCGTAGAATCGGTATTTGCACAATCGGTCTTTGTAGAATCGGTTTTTGTAGAATCGGTCTTTGTAGAATCGGTTTTTGTAGAATCGGACTTTGTAGAATCGGTTTTTGTAGAATTGGTTTTTGTAGAATCGGACTTTGTAGAATCGGACTTTGTAGAATCTGTCTTTGTAGTATCGGTCTTTGTAGAATCGGTCTTTGTAGAATCGGTTTTTGTAGAATCGGTCTGTGTAGAATCGGTTTTTGTAGAATCGGTCTTTGTAGAATCGGTCTTTGTAGAATCGGACTTTGTAGAATCGGTATTTGTAGAATCGGTTTTTGCAGAATCGGTCTTTGTAGAATCGCTCTTTGTAAAATCGGTCTTTGTAGAAGCGGTTTTTGTAGAATCGGTCTTTGTAGAATCGGTCTTTGTAGAATCGGACTTTGTAGAATCGGTATTTGTAGAATCGGTTTTTGCAGAATCGGTCTTTGTAGAATCGCTCTTTGTAAAATCGGTCTTTTTAGAATCGGTATTTGTACAATCGGTCTTTGTAGAATCGGTTTTTGTAGAATCGGTCTTTGTAGAATCGGTTTTTGTAGAATCGGTCTTTGTAGAATTGGTTTTTATAGAATCGGTCTGTGTAGAATCGGTTTTTGTAGAATCGGTCTTTGTAGAATCGGTCTTTGTAGCATCAGTCTTCGTAGAATCGGTCTTTGTAAAATCGGTCTTTGTAGAACCGGTTTTTGTAGAATCTGTTTTTTTAGAATCGGTCTTTGTAGAATCCGTTTTTGTAGAATCGGTCTTTGTAGAATCGGTTATTGTAGAATCGGTCTTTGTAGAAACGGTCTTTGTAGAATCGGTTTTTGTAGAATCGGTTTTTGTAGAATCGGTATTTGTAGAATCGGTTTTTGTAGAATCGGTCTTTGTAGAATCGGTCTTTTGTAGAATCGGTCTTTGTAGAATCGGTCTTTGTAGCATCAGTCTTCGTAGAATCGGTATTTGCACAATCGGTCTTTGTAGAATCGGTTTTTGTAGAATCGGTCTTTGTAGAATCGGTTTTTGTAGAATCGGACTTTGTAGAATCGGTTTTTGTAGAATTGGTTTTTGTAGAATCGGACTTTGTAGAATCGGACTTTGTAGAATCTGTCTTTGTAGTATCGGTCTTTGTAGAATCGGTCTTTGTAGAATCGGTTTTTGTAGAATCGGTCTGTGTAGAATCGGTTTTTGTAGAATCGGTCTTTGTAGAATCGGTCTTTGTAGAATCGGACTTTGTAGAATCGGTATTTGTAGAATCGGTTTTTGCAGAATCGGTCTTTGTAGAATCGCTCTTTGTAAAATCGGTCTTTGTAGAAGCGGTTTTTGTAGAATCGGTCTTTGTAGAATCGGTCTTTGTAGAATCGGACTTTGTAGAATCGGTATTTGTAGAATCGGTTTTTGCAGAATCGGTCTTTGTAGAATCGCTCTTTGTAAAATCGGTCTTTTTAGAATCGGTATTTGTACAATCGGTCTTTGTAGAATCGGTTTTTGTAGAATCGGTCTTTGTAGAATCGGTTTTTGTAGAATCGGTCTTTGTAGAATTGGTTTTTATAGAATCGGTCTGTGTAGAATCGGTTTTTGTAGAATCGGTCTTTGTAGAATCGGTCTTTGTAGCATCAGTCTTCGTAGAATCGGTCTTTGTAAAATCGGTCTTTGTAGAACCGGTTTTTGTAGAATCTGTTTTTTTAGAATCGGTCTTTGTAGAATCTGTATTTGTAGAATCGGTCTTTGTAGAATCGGTTTTTGTAGAAACGGTCTTTGTAGAATCGGTTTTTGTAGAATCGGTTTTTGTAGAATCGGTCTTTGTAGAATCGGTTTTTGTAAAATCGGTCTTTGTAGAATCGGTTTTTGTAGAATCGGTCTTTGTAGAATCGGTTATTGTAGAATCGGTCTTTGTAGAATTGGTTTTTGTAGAATCGGTTTTTGTAGAATCGGTCTTTGTAGAATCTGTATTTGTAGAATCGGTCTTTGTAGAATCGGTTTTTGTAGAAACGGTCTTTGTAGAATCGGTTTTTGTAGAATCGGTTTTTGTAGAATCGGTATTTGTAGAATCGGTCTTTGTAGAATCGGTCTTTTGTAGAATCGGTCTTTGTAGAATCGGTCTTTGTAGCATCAGTCTTCGTAGAATCGGTATTTGTACAATCGGTCTTTGTAGAATCGGTTTTTGTAAAATCGGTCTTTGTAGAATCGGTTTTTGTAGAATCGGTCTTTGTAGAATTGGTTTTTGTAAAATCGGTCTGTGTAGAATCGGTTTTTGTAGAATCGGTCTTTGTAGAATCGGTCTTTGTAGCATCAGTCTTCGTAGAATCGGTATTTGTACAATCGGTCTTTGTAGAATCGGTTTTTGTAGAATCGGACTTTGTAGAATCGGTCTTTGTAGAATCGGTATTTGTAGAATAGGACTTTTCAGAATCTGTTTTTTTAGAATCGGTCTTTGTAGAATCTGTATTTCTAGAATCGGTCTTTGTAGAATCGGTATTTGTAGAATCGGTATTTGTAGAATCAGTATTTGTAGAATCGGTTTTTGTAGAAACGGTCTTTGTAGAATCGGTTTTTGTAAAATCGGTTTTTGTAGAATCGGTATTTGTAGAATCTGTTTTTGTAGAATCGGTCTTTGTAGAATCGGTCTTTTGTAGAATCGGTCTTTGTAGAATCGGTCTTTGTAGCATCAGTCTTCGTAGAATCGGTATTTGTACAATCGGTCTTTGTAGAATCGGTTTTTGTAGAATCGGTCTTTGTAGAATCGGTTTTTGTAGAATCGGTCTTTGTAGAATTGGTTTTTGTAGAATCGGTCTGTGTAGAATCGGTTTTTGTAGAATCGGTCTTTGTAGAATCGGTCTTTGTAGCATCAGTCTTCGTAGAATCGGTATTTGTACAATCGGTCTTTGTAGAATCGGTTTTTGTAGAATCGGACTTTGTAGAATCGGTCTTTGTAGAATCGGTATTTGTAGAATCGGACTTTGTAGAATCGGTTTTTGTAGAATTGGTTTTTGTAGAATCGGACTTTGTAGAATCGGTCTTTGTAGAATCGGTCTTTGTAGAATCGGTCTTTGTAGAATCGGTTTTTGTAGAATCGGTCTTTGTAGAATCGGTATTTGTACAATCGGTATTTGTAGAATCGGTATTTGTAGAATCGGTCTTTGTAGCATCAGTCTTCGTAGAATCGGTATTTGTACAATCGGTCTTTGTAGAATCGGTTTTTGTAGAATCGGACTTTGTAGAATCGGTCTTTGTAGAATCGGTATTTGTAGAATAGGACTTTTCAGAATCTGTTTTTTTAGAATCAGTCTTTGCAGAATCTGTATTTGTAGATCGGTCTTTGTAGAATCGGTATTTGTAGAATCGGTATTTGTAGAATCAGTATTTGTAGAATCGGTTTTTGTAGAAACGGTCTTTGTAGAATCGGTTTTTGTAGAATCGGTTTTTGTAGAATCGGTATTTGTAGAATCGGTTTTTGTAGAATCGGTCTTTGTAGAATCGGTCTTTGTAGAATCGGTCTTTGTAGAATCGGTTTTTGTAGAATCAGTATTTGTAGAATCGGTTTTTGTAGAAACGATCTTTGTAGAATCGGTTTTTGTAGAATCGGTCTTTGTAGAATCGGTTTTTGTAGAATCGGTCTTTATAGAATCGGTTTTTGTAGAATCGGTCTTTGTAGAATCGGTTTTTGTAGAATCGGTCTTTGTAGAATTGGTTTTTGTAGAATCTGTATTTGTAGAATCGGTCTTTGTAGAATCGGTTTTTGTAGAAACGGTCTTTGTAGAATCGGTTTTTGTAGAAACGGTTTTTGTAGAATCGGTATTTGTAGAATCTGTTTTTGTAGAATCGGTCTTTCTAGAATCGGTCTTTTGTAGAATCGGTCTTTGTAGAATCGGTCTTTGTAGCATCAGTCTTCGTAGAATCGGTATTTGTACAATCGGTCTTTGTAGAATCGGTTTTTGTAGAATCGGTCTTTGTAGAATCGGTTTTTGTAGAATCGGTCTTTGTAGAATTGGTTTTTGTAGAATCGGTCTGTGTAGAATCGGTTTTTGTAGAATCGGTCTTTGTAGAATCGGTCTTTGTAGCATCAGTCTTCGTAGAATCGGTATTTGTACAATCGGTCTTTGTAGAATCGGTTTTTGTAGAATCGGACTTTGTAGAATCGGTCTTTGTAGAATCGGTATTTGTAGAATCGGACTTTGTAGAATCGGTTTTTGTAGAATTGGTTTTTGTAGAATCGGACTTTGTAGAATCGGACTTTGTAGAATCTGTCTTTGTAGTATCGGTCTTTGTAGAATCGGTTTTTGTAGAATCGGTCTTTGTAGAATCGGTATTTGTACAATCGGTCTTTGTAGAATCGGTTTTTGTAGAAACGGACTTTGTAGAATCGGTTTTTGTAGAATCCGACTTTGTAGAATCGGTCTTTGTAGAATCGGTATTTGTAGAATCGGTCTTTGTAGAATTGGTTTTTGTAGAATCTGTATTTGTAGAATCGGTCTTTGTAGAATCGGTTTTTGTAGAAACGGTCTTTGTAGAATCGGTTTTTGTAGAATCGGTTTTTGTAGAATCGGTATTTGTAGAATCGGTTTTTGTAGAATCGGTCTTTGTAGAATCGGTCTTTGTAGAATCGGTCTTTGTAGAATCGGTCTTTGTAGAATCGGTTTTTGTAGAATCGGTCTTTGTAGAATCGGTATTTGTACAATCGGTCTTTGTAGAATCGGTATTTGTAGAATCGGTTTTTGCAGAATCGGTCTTTGTAGAATCGGTCTTTGTAAAATCGGTCTTTGTAGAACCAGTCTTTGTAGAATCGGTTTTTGTAGAATCGGTCTGTGTAGAATCGGTTTTTGTAGAATCGGTCTTTGTAGAATCGGTCTTTGTAGAATCGGACTTTGTAGAATCGGTATTTGTAGAATCGGTTTTTGCAGAATCGGTCTTTGTAGAATCGGTCTTTGTAAAATCGATCTTTGTAGAACCGGTTTTTGTAGAATCGGTATTTGTACAATCAATTTTTGTAGAATCGGACTTTGTAGAATCGGTTTTTGTAGAATCGGTTTTTGTAGAATCGGTCTTTGTAGAATCGGTTTTTGTAGAATCGGTCTTTGTAGAATCGGTCTTTGTAGAATCGGTCTTTGTGGAATCGGTTTTTGTAGAATCGGTCTTTGTAGAATCGGTTTTTGTAGAAGCGGTCTTTGTAGAATCGGTTTTTGTAGAATCGGTCTTTGTAGAATTGGTTTTTGTAGAATCGGTTTTTGTAGAATCGGTCTTTGTGGAATCTGTTTTTGTAGAATCGGTCTTTGTAGAATCGGTTTTTGTAGAAACGGTCTTTGTAAAATCGGTTTTTGTAGAATCGGTTTTTGTAGAATCGGTATTTGTAGAATCGGTTTTTGTAGAATCGGTCTTTGTAGAATCGGTCTGTGTAGAATCGGTCTTTGTAGAATCGGTCTTTGTAGAATCGGTTTTTGTAGAATCGGTCTTTGTAGAATCGGTTTTTGTAAAATCGGTTTTTGTAGAATCGGTATTTGTAGAATCTGTTTTTGTAGAATCGGTCTTTGTAGAATCGGTCTTTTGTAGAATCGGTCTTTGTAGAATCGGTCTTTGTAGCATCAGTCTTCGTAGAATCGGTATTTGTACAATCGGTCTTTGTAGAATCGGTTTTTGTAGAATCGGTCTTTGTAGAATCGGTTTTTGTAGAATCGGTCTTTGTAGAATTGGTTTTTGTAGAATCGGTCTGTGTAGAATCGGTTTTTGTAGAATCGGTCTTTGTAGAATCGGTCTTTGTAGCATCAGTCTTCGTAGAATCGGTATTTGTACAATCGGTCTTTGTAGAATCGGTTTTTGTAGAATCGGACTTTGTAGAATCGGTCTTTGTAGAATCGGTATTTGTAGAATCGGACTTTGTAGAATCGGTTTTTGTAGAATTGGTTTTTGTAGAATCGGACTTTGTAGAATCGGACTTTGTAGAATCTGTCTTTGTAGTATCGGTCTTTGTAGAATCGGTTTTTGTAGAATCGGTCTTTGTAGAATCGGTTTTTGTACAATCGGACTTTGTAGAATCGGTATTTGTAGAATCGGTATTTGTAGAATCTGTTTTTGTAGAATCGGTCTTTCTAGAATCGGTCTTTTGTAGAATCGGTCTTTGTAGAATCGGTCTTTGTAGCATCAGTCTTCGTAGAATCGGTATTTGTACAATCGGTCTTTGTAGAATCGGTTTTTGTAGAATCGGTCTTTGTAGAATCGGTTTTTGTAGAATCGGTCTTTGTAGAATTGGTTTTTGTAGAATCGGTCTGTGTAGAATCGGTTTTTGTAGAATCGGTCTTTGTAGAATCGGTCTTTGTAGCATCAGTCTTCGTAGAATCGGTATTTGTACAATCGGTCTTTGTAGAATCGGTTTTTGTAGAATCGGACTTTGTAGAATCGGTCTTTGTAGAATCGGTATTTGTAGAATCGGACTTTGTAGAATCGGTTTTTGTAGAATTGGTTTTTGTAGAATCGGACTTTGTAGAATCGGACTTTGTAGAATCTGTCTTTGTAGTATCGGTCTTTGTAGAATCGGTTTTTGTAGAATCGGTCTTTGTAGAATCGGTATTTGTACAATCGGTCTTTGTAGAATCGGTTTTTGTAGAAACGGACTTTGTAGAATCGGTTTTTGTAGAATCCGACTTTGTAGAATCGGTCTTTGTAGAATCGGTATTTGTAGAATCGGTCTTTGTAGAATTGGTTTTTGTAGAATCTGTATTTGTAGAATCGGTCTTTGTAGAATCGGTTTTTGTAGAAACGGTCTTTGTAGAATCGGTTTTTGTAGAATCGGTTTTTGTAGAATCGGTATTTGTAGAATCGGTTTTTGTAGAATCGGTCTTTGTAGAATCGGTCTTTGTAGAATCGGTCTTTGTAGAATCGGTCTTTGTAGAATCGGTTTTTGTAGAATCGGTCTTTGTAGAATCGGTTTTTGTAGAATCGGTCTGTGTAGAATCGGTTTTTGTAGAATCGGTTTTTGCAGAATCGGTCTTTGTAGAATCGGTCTTTGTAAAATCGGTCTTTGTAGAACCAGTCTTTGTAGAATCGGTTTTTGTAGAATCGGTCTGTGTAGAATCGGTTTTTGTAGAATCGGTCTTTGTAGAATCGGTCTTTGTAGAATCGGACTTTGTAGAATCGGTATTTGTAGAATCGGTTTTTGCAGAATCGGTCTTTGTAGAATCGGTCTTTGTAAAATCGATCTTTGTAGAACCGGTTTTTGTAGAATCGGTATTTGTACAATCAATTTTTGTAGAATCGGACTTTGTAGAATCGGTTTTTGTAGAATCGGTTTTTGTAGAATCGGTCTTTGTAGAATCGGTTTTTGTAGAATCGGTCTTTGTAGAATCGGTCTTTGTAGAATCGGTCTTTGTGGAATCGGTTTTTGTAGAATCGGTCTTTGTAGAATCGGTTTTTGTAGAAGCGGTCTTTGTAGAATCGGTTTTTGTAGAATCGGTCTTTGTAGAATTGGTTTTTGTAGAATCGGTTTTTGTAGAATCGGTCTTTGTGGAATCTGTTTTTGTAGAATCGGTCTTTGTAGAATCGGTTTTTGTAGAAACGGTCTTTGTAAAATCGGTTTTTGTAGAATCGGTTTTTGTAGAATCGGTATTTGTAGAATCGGTTTTTGTAGAATCGGTCTTTGTAGAATCGGTCTGTGTAGAATCGGTCTTTGTAGAATCGGTCTTTGTAGAATCGGTTTTTGTAGAATCGGTCTTTGTAGAATCGTTTTTTGTAAAATCGGTTTTTGTAGAATCGGTATTTGTAGAATCTGTTTTTGTAGAATCGGTCTTTGTAGAATCGGTCTTTTGTAGAATCGGTCTTTGTAGAATCGGTCTTTGTAGCATCAGTCTTCGTAGAATCGGTATTTGTACAATCGGTCTTTGTAGAATCGGTTTTTGTAGAATCGGTCTTTGTAGAATCGGTTTTTGTAGAATCGGTCTTTGTAGAATTGGTTTTTGTAGAATCGGTCTGTGTAGAATCGGTTTTTGTAGAATCGGTCTTTGTAGAATCGGTCTTTGTAGCATCAGTCTTCGTAGAATCGGTATTTGTACAATCGGTCTTTGTAGAATCGGTTTTTGTAGAATCGGACTTTGTAGAATCGGTCTTTGTAGAATCGGTATTTGTAGAATCGGACTTTGTAGAATCGGTTTTTGTAGAATTGGTTTTTGTAGAATCGGACTTTGTAGAATCGGACTTTGTAGAATCTGTCTTTGTAGTATCGGTCTTTGTAGAATCGGTTTTTGTAGAATCGGTCTTTGTAGAATCGGTTTTTGTACAATCGGACTTTGTAGAATCGGTATTTGTAGAATCGGTATTTGTAGAATCTGTTTTTGTAGAATCGGTCTTTCTAGAATCGGTCTTTTGTAGAATCGGTCTTTGTAGAATCGGTCTTTGTAGCATCAGTCTTCGTAGAATCGGTATTTGTACAATCGGTCTTTGTAGAATCGGTTTTTGTAGAATCGGTCTTTGTAGAATCGGTTTTTGTAGAATCGGTCTTTGTAGAATTGGTTTTTGTAGAATCGGTCTGTGTAGAATCGGTTTTTGTAGAATCGGTCTTTGTAGAATCGGTCTTTGTAGCATCAGTCTTCGTAGAATCGGTATTTGTACAATCGGTCTTTGTAGAATCGGTTTTTGTAGAATCGGACTTTGTAGAATCGGTCTTTGTAGAATCGGTATTTGTAGAATCGGACTTTGTAGAATCGGTTTTTGTAGAATTGGTTTTTGTAGAATCGGACTTTGTAGAATCGGACTTTGTAGAATCTGTCTTTGTAGTATCGGTCTTTGTAGAATCGGTTTTTGTAGAATCGGTCTTTGTAGAATCGGTATTTGTACAATCGGTCTTTGTAGAATCGGTTTTTGTAGAAACGGACTTTGTAGAATCGGTTTTTGTAGAATCCGACTTTGTAGAATCGGTCTTTGTAGAATCGGTATTTGTAGAATCGGTCTTTGTAGAATTGGTTTTTGTAGAATCTGTATTTGTAGAATCGGTCTTTGTAGAATCGGTTTTTGTAGAAACGGTCTTTGTAGAATCGGTTTTTGTAGAATCGGTTTTTGTAGAATCGGTATTTGTAGAATCGGTTTTTGTAGAATCGGTCTTTGTAGAATCGGTCTTTGTAGAATCGGTCTTTGTAGAATCGGTCTTTGTAGAATCGGTTTTTGTAGAATCGGTCTTTGTAGAATCGGTTTTTGTAGAATCGGTCTGTGTAGAATCGGTTTTTGTAGAATCGGTTTTTGCAGAATCGGTCTTTGTAGAATCGGTCTTTGTAAAATCGGTCTTTGTAGAACCAGTCTTTGTAGAATCGGTTTTTGTAGAATCGGTCTGTGTAGAATCGGTTTTTGTAGAATCGGTCTTTGTAGAATCGGTCTTTGTAGAATCGGACTTTGTAGAATCGGTATTTGTAGAATCGGTTTTTGCAGAATCGGTCTTTGTAGAATCGGTCTTTGTAAAATCGATCTTTGTAGAACCGGTTTTTGTAGAATCGGTATTTGTACAATCAATTTTTGTAGAATCGGACTTTGTAGAATCGGTTTTTGTAGAATCGGTTTTTGTAGAATCGGTCTTTGTAGAATCGGTTTTTGTAGAATCGGTCTTTGTAGAATCGGTCTTTGTAGAATCGGTCTTTGTGGAATCGGTTTTTGTAGAATCGGTCTTTGTAGAATCGGTTTTTGTAGAAGCGGTCTTTGTAGAATCGGTTTTTGTAGAATCGGTCTTTGTAGAATTGGTTTTTGTAGAATCGGTTTTTGTAGAATCGGTCTTTGTGGAATCTGTTTTTGTAGAATCGGTCTTTGTAGAATCGGTTTTTGTAGAAACGGTCTTTGTAAAATCGGTTTTTGTAGAATCGGTTTTTGTAGAATCGGTATTTGTAGAATCGGTTTTTGTAGAATCGGTCTTTGTAGAATCGGTCTGTGTAGAATCGGTCTTTGTAGAATCGGTCTTTGTAGAATCGGTTTTTGTAGAATCGGTCTTTGTAGAATCGGTTTTTGTAAAATCGGTTTTTGTAGAATCGGTATTTGTAGAATCTGTTTTTGTAGAATCGGTCTTTGTAGAATCGGTCTTTTGTAGAATCGGTCTTTGTAGAATCGGTCTTTGTAGCATCAGTCTTCGTAGAATCGGTATTTGTACAATCGGTCTTTGTAGAATCGGTTTTTGTAGAATCGGTCTTTGTAGAATCGGTTTTTGTAGAATCGGTCTTTGTAGAATTGGTTTTTGTAGAATCGGTCTGTGTAGAATCGGTTTTTGTAGAATCGGTCTTTGTAGAATCGGTCTTTGTAGCATCAGTCTTCGTAGAATCGGTATTTGTACAATCGGTCTTTGTAGAATCGGTTTTTGTAGAATCGGACTTTGTAGAATCGGTCTTTGTAGAATCGGTATTTGTAGAATCGGACTTTGTAGAATCGGTTTTTGTAGAATTGGTTTTTGTAGAATCGGACTTTGTAGAATCGGACTTTGTAGAATCTGTCTTTGTAGTATCGGTCTTTGTAGAATCGGTTTTTGTAGAATCGGTCTTTGTAGAATCGGTTTTTGTACAATCGGACTTTGTAGAATCGGTATTTGTAGAATCGGTCTTTGTAGAATCGGTATTTGTACAATCGGTCTTTGTAGAATCGGTTTTTGTAGAATCGGACTTTGTAGAATCGGTTTTTGTAGAATCGGACTTTGTAGAATCGGTCTTTGTAGAATCGGTATTTGTAGAATCGGACTTTGTAGAATCGGTTTTTGTAGAATTGGTTTTTGTAGAATCGGACTTTGTAGAATCAGTCTTTGTAGAATCGGTCTTTGTAGAATCGGTCTTTGTAGAATCGGTTTTTGTAGAATCGGTCTTTGTAGAATCGGTATTTGTACAATCGGTATTTGTAGAATCGGTATTTGTAGAATCGGTCTTTGTAGCATCAGTCTTCGTAGAATCGGTATTTGTACAATCGGTCTTTGTAGAATCGGTTTTTGTAGAATCGGACTTTGTAGAATCGGTCTTTGTAGAATCGGTATTTGTAGAATAGGACTTTTCAGAATCTGTTTTTTTAGAATCGGTCTTTGTAGAATCTGTATTTGTAGATCGGTCTTTGTAGAATCGGTATTTGTAGAATCGGTATTTGTAGAATCAGTATTTGTAGAATCGGTTTTTGTAGAAACGGTCTTTGTAGAATCGGTTTTTGTAGAATCGGTTTTTGTAGAATCGGTATTTGTAGAATCGGTTTTTGTAGAATCGGTCTTTGTAGAATCGGTCTTTGTAGAATCGGTCTTTGTAGAATCGGTCTTTGTAGAATCGGTTTTTGTAGAATCAGTATTTGTAGAATCGGTTTTTGTAGAAACGATCTTTGTAGAATCGGTTTTTGTAGAATCGGTCTTTGTAGAATCGGTTTTTGTAGAATCGGTCTTTGTAGAATCGGTTTTTGTAGAATCGGTCTTTGTAGAATCGGTTTTTGTAGAATCGGTCTTTGTAGAATTGGTTTTTGTAGAATCTGTATTTGTAGAATCGGTCTTTGTAGAATCGGTTTTTGTAGAAACGGTCTTTGTAGAATCGGTTTTTGTAGAATCGGTTTTTGTAGAATCGGTATTTGTAGAATCGGTTTTTGTAGAATCGGTCTTTGTAGAATCGGTCTTTGTAGAATCGGTCTTTGTAGAATCGGTCTTTGTAGAATCGGTTTTTGTAGAATCGGTCTTTGTAGAATCGGTATTTGTACAATCGGTCTTTGTAGAATCGGTATTTGTAGAATCGGTTTTTGCAGAATCGGTCTTTGTAGAATCGGTCTTTGTAAAATCGGTCTTTGTGGAACCGGTCTTTGTAGAATCGGTTTTTGTAGAATCGGTCTGTGTAGAATCGGTTTTTGTAGAATCGTCTTTGTAGAATCGGTATTTGAACAATCGGTCTTTGTAGAATCGGACTTTGTAGAATCTGTCTTTGTAGTATCGGTCTTTGTAGAATCGGTCTTTGTAGAATCGGTTTTTGAAGAATCGGTCTGTGTAGAATCGGTTTTTGTAGAATCGGTCTTTGTATAATCGGTCTTTGTAGAATCGGTCTTTGTCGAATTGGTCTTTGTAGAATCGGTCATTGTAAAATCGGTCTTTGTAGAATCGGTTTTTGTAGAATCGGTCTTTGTAGAATCGGTCTTTTGTAGAATCGGTCTTTGTAGAATCGGTCTTTGTAGCATCAGTCTTCGTAGAATCGGTATTTGTACAATCGGTCTTTGTAGAATCGGTCTTTGTAGAATCTGTATTTGTAGAATCGGTCTTTGTAGAATCGGTTTTTGTAGAAACGGTCTTTGTAGAATCGGTTTTTGTAGAATCGGTTTTTGTAGAATCGGTATTTGTAGAATCGGTCTTTGTAGAATCGGTCTTTTGTAGAATCGGTCTTTGTAGAATCGGTCTTTGTAGCATCAGTCTTCGTAGAATCGGTATTTGTACAATCGGTCTTTGTAGAATCGGTTTTTGTAAAATCGGTCTTTGTAGAATCGGTTTTTGTAGAATCGGTCTTTGTAGAATTGGTTTTTGTAAAATCGGTCTGTGTAGAATCGGTTTTTGTAGAATCGGTCTTTGTAGAATCGGTCTTTGTAGCATCAGTCTTCGTAGAATCGGTATTTGTACAATCGGTCTTTGTAGAATCGGTTTTTGTAGAATCGGACTTTGTAGAATCGGTCTTTGTAGAATCGGTATTTGTAGAATAGGACTTTTCAGAATCTGTTTTTTTAGAATCGGTCTTTGTAGAATCTGTATTTCTAGAATCGGTCTTTGTAGAATTGGTATTTGTAGAATCGGTATTTGTAGAATCAGTATTTGTAGAATCGGTTTTTGTAGAAACGGTCTTTGTAGAATCGGTTTTTGTAAAATCGGTTTTTGTAGAATCGGTATTTGTAGAATCTGTTTTTGTAGAATCGGTCTTTGTAGAATCGGTCTTTTGTAGAATCGGTCTTTGTAGAATCGGTCTTTGTAGCATCAGTCTTCGTAGAATCGGTATTTGTACAATCGGTCTTTGTAGAATCGGTTTTTGTAGAATCGGTCTTTGTAGAATCGGTTTTTGTAGAATCGGTCTTTGTAGAATTGGTTTTTGTAGAATCGGTCTGTGTAGAATCGGTTTTTGTAGAATCGGTCTTTGTAGAATCGGTCTTTGTAGCATCAGTCTTCGTAGAATCGGTATTTGTACAATCGGTCTTTGTAGAATCGGTTTTTGTAGAATCGGACTTTGTAGAATCGGTCTTTGTAGAATCGGTATTTGTAGAATCGGACTTTGTAGAATCGGTTTTTGTAGAATTGGTTTTTGTAGAATCGGACTTTGTAGAATCGGTCTTTGTAGAATCGGTCTTTGTAGAATCGGTCTTTGTAGAATCGGTTTTTGTAGAATCGGTCTTTGTAGAATCGGTATTTGTACAATCGGTATTTGTAGAATCGGTATTTGTAGAATCGGTCTTTGTAGCATCAGTCTTCGTAGAATCGGTATTTGTACAATCGGTCTTTGTAGAATCGGTTTTTGTAGAATCGGACTTTGTAGAATCGGTCTTTGTAGAATCGGTATTTGTAGAATAGGACTTTTCAGAATCTGTTTTTTTAGAATCAGTCTTTGCAGAATCTGTATTTGTAGATCGGTCTTTGTAGAATCGGTATTTGTAGAATCGGTATTTGTAGAATCAGTATTTGTAGAATCGGTTTTTGTAGAAACGGTCTTTGTAGAATCGGTTTTTGTAGAATCGGTTTTTGTAGAATCGGTATTTGTAGAATCGGTTTTTGTAGAATCGGTCTTTGTAGAATCGGTCTTTGTAGAATCGGTCTTTGTAGAATCGGTTTTTGTAGAATCAGTATTTGTAGAATCGGTTTTTGTAGAAACGATCTTTGTAGAATCGGTTTTTGTAGAATCGGTCTTTGTAGAATCGGTTTTTGTAGAATCGGTCTTTATAGAATCGGTTTTTGTAGAATCGGTCTTTGTAGAATCGGTTTTTGTAGAATCGGTCTTTGTAGAATTGGTTTTTGTAGAATCTGTATTTGTAGAATCGGTCTTTGTAGAATCGGTTTTTGTAGAAACGGTCTTTGTAGAATCGGTTTTTGTAGAAACGGTTTTTGTAGAATCGGTATTTGTAGAATCTGTTTTTGTAGAATCGGTCTTTCTAGAATCGGTCTTTTGTAGAATCGGTCTTTGTAGAATCGGTCTTTGTAGCATCAGTCTTCGTAGAATCGGTATTTGTACAATCGGTCTTTGTAGAATCGGTTTTTGTAGAATCGGTCTTTGTAGAATCGGTTTTTGTAGAATCGGTCTTTGTAGAATTGGTTTTTGTAGAATCGGTCTGTGTAGAATCGGTTTTTGTAGAATCGGTCTTTGTAGAATCGGTCTTTGTAGCATCAGTCTTCGTAGAATCGGTATTTGTACAATCGGTCTTTGTAGAATCGGTTTTTGTAGAATCGGACTTTGTAGAATCGGTCTTTGTAGAATCGGTATTTGTAGAATCGGACTTTGTAGAATCGGTTTTTGTAGAATTGGTTTTTGTAGAATCGGACTTTGTAGAATCGGACTTTGTAGAATCTGTCTTTGTAGTATCGGTCTTTGTAGAATCGGTTTTTGTAGAATCGGTCTTTGTAGAATCGGTATTTGTACAATCGGTCTTTGTAGAATCGGTTTTTGTAGAAACGGACTTTGTAGAATCGGTTTTTGTAGAATCCGACTTTGTAGAATCGGTCTTTGTAGAATCGGTATTTGTAGAATCGGTCTTTGTAGAATTGGTTTTTGTAGAATCTGTATTTGTAGAATCGGTCTTTGTAGAATCGGTTTTTGTAGAAACGGTCTTTGTAGAATCGGTTTTTGTAGAATCGGTTTTTGTAGAATCGGTATTTGTAGAATCGGTTTTTGTAGAATCGGTCTTTGTAGAATCGGTCTTTGTAGAATCGGTCTTTGTAGAATCGGTCTTTGTAGAATCGGTTTTTGTAGAATCGGTCTTTGTAGAATCGGTATTTGTACAATCGGTCTTTGTAGAATCGGTATTTGTAGAATCGGTTTTTGCAGAATCGGTCTTTGTAGAATCGGTCTTTGTAAAATCGGTCTTTGTAGAACCAGTCTTTGTAGAATCGGTTTTTGTAGAATCGGTCTGTGTAGAATCGGTTTTTGTAGAATCGGTCTTTGTAGAATCGGTCTTTGTAGAATCGGACTTTGTAGAATCGGTATTTGTAGAATCGGTTTTTGCAGAATCGGTCTTTGTAGAATCGGTCTTTGTAAAATCGATCTTTGTAGAACCGGTTTTTGTAGAATCGGTATTTGTACAATCAATTTTTGTAGAATCGGACTTTGTAGAATCGGTTTTTGTAGAATCGGTTTTTGTAGAATCGGTCTTTGTAGAATCGGTTTTTGTAGAATCGGTCTTTGTAGAATCGGTCTTTGTAGAATCGGTCTTTGTGGAATCGGTTTTTGTAGAATCGGTCTTTGTAGAATCGGTTTTTGTAGAATCGGACTTTGTAGAATCGGTCTTTGTAGAATCGGTATTTGTAGAATCGGTCTGTGTAGAATCGGTTTTTGTAGAATCGGTCTTTGTAGAATCGGTCTTTGTAGAATCGGACTTTGTAGAATCGGTATTTGTAGAATCGGTTTTTGCAGAATCGGTCTTTGTAGAATCGGTCTTTGTAAAATCGATCTTTGTAGAACCGGTTTTTGTAGAATCGGTATTTGTACAATCAATTTTTGTAGAATCGGTCTTTGTAGAATCGGTTTTTGTAGAATCGGACTTTGTAGAATCGGTCTTTGTAGAATCGGTATTTGTAGAATAGGACTTTTCAGAATCTGTTTTTTTAGAATCAGTCTTTGCAGAATCTGTATTTGTAGATCGGTCTTTGTAGAATCGGTATTTGTAGAATCGGTATTTGTAGAATCAGTATTTGTAGAATCGGTTTTTGTAGAAACGGTCTTTGTAGAATCGGTTTTTGTAGAATCGGTTTTTGTAGAATCGGTATTTGTAGAATCGGTTTTTGTAGAATCGGTCTTTGTAGAATCGGTCTTTGTAGAATCGGTCTTTGTAGAATCGGTTTTTGTAGAATCAGTATTTGTAGAATCGGTTTTTGTAGAAACGATCTTTGTAGAATCGGTTTTTGTAGAATCGGTCTTTGTAGAATCGGTTTTTGTAGAATCGGTCTTTATAGAATCGGTTTTTGTAGAATCGGTCTTTGTAGAATCGGTTTTTGTAGAATCGGTCTTTGTAGAATTGGTTTTTGTAGAATCTGTATTTGTAGAATCGGTCTTTGTAGAATCGGTTTTTGTAGAAACGGTCTTTGTAGAATCGGTTTTTGTAGAAACGGTTTTTGTAGAATCGGTATTTGTAGAATCTGTTTTTGTAGAATCGGTCTTTCTAGAATCGGTCTTTTGTAGAATCGGTCTTTGTAGAATCGGTCTTTGTAGCATCAGTCTTCGTAGAATCGGTATTTGTACAATCGGTCTTTGTAGAATCGGTTTTTGTAGAATCGGTCTTTGTAGAATCGGTTTTTGTAGAATCGGTCTTTGTAGAATTGGTTTTTGTAGAATCGGTCTGTGTAGAATCGGTTTTTGTAGAATCGGTCTTTGTAGAATCGGTCTTTGTAGCATCAGTCTTCGTAGAATCGGTATTTGTACAATCGGTCTTTGTAGAATCGGTTTTTGTAGAATCGGACTTTGTAGAATCGGTCTTTGTAGAATCGGTATTTGTAGAATCGGACTTTGTAGAATCGGTTTTTGTAGAATTGGTTTTTGTAGAATCGGACTTTGTAGAATCGGACTTTGTAGAATCTGTCTTTGTAGTATCGGTCTTTGTAGAATCGGTTTTTGTAGAATCGGTCTTTGTAGAATCGGTATTTGTACAATCGGTCTTTGTAGAATCGGTTTTTGTAGAAACGGACTTTGTAGAATCGGTTTTTGTAGAATCCGACTTTGTAGAATCGGTCTTTGTAGAATCGGTATTTGTAGAATCGGTCTTTGTAGAATTGGTTTTTGTAGAATCTGTATTTGTAGAATCGGTCTTTGTAGAATCGGTTTTTGTAGAAACGGTCTTTGTAGAATCGGTTTTTGTAGAATCGGTTTTTGTAGAATCGGTATTTGTAGAATCGGTTTTTGTAGAATCGGTCTTTGTAGAATCGGTCTTTGTAGAATCGGTCTTTGTAGAATCGGTCTTTGTAGAATCGGTTTTTGTAGAATCGGTCTTTGTAGAATCGGTATTTGTACAATCGGTCTTTGTAGAATCGGTATTTGTAGAATCGGTTTTTGCAGAATCGGTCTTTGTAGAATCGGTCTTTGTAAAATCGGTCTTTGTAGAACCAGTCTTTGTAGAATCGGTTTTTGTAGAATCGGTCTGTGTAGAATCGGTTTTTGTAGAATCGGTCTTTGTAGAATCGGTCTTTGTAGAATCGGACTTTGTAGAATCGGTATTTGTAGAATCGGTTTTTGCAGAATCGGTCTTTGTAGAATCGGTCTTTGTAAAATCGATCTTTGTAGAACCGGTTTTTGTAGAATCGGTATTTGTACAATCAATTTTTGTAGAATCGGACTTTGTAGAATCGGTTTTTGTAGAATCGGTTTTTGTAGAATCGGTCTTTGTAGAATCGGTTTTTGTAGAATCGGTCTTTGTAGAATCGGTCTTTGTAGAATCGGTCTTTGTGGAATCGGTTTTTGTAGAATCGGTCTTTGTAGAATCGGTTTTTGTAGAAGCGGTCTTTGTAGAATCGGTTTTTGTAGAATCGGTCTTTGTAGAATTGGTTTTTGTAGAATCGGTTTTTGTAGAATCGGTCTTTGTGGAATCTGTTTTTGTAGAATCGGTCTTTGTAGAATCGGTTTTTGTAGAAACGGTCTTTGTAAAATCGGTTTTTGTAGAATCGGTTTTTGTAGAATCGGTATTTGTAGAATCGGTTTTTGTAGAATCGGTCTTTGTAGAATCGGTCTGTGTAGAATCGGTCTTTGTAGAATCGGTCTTTGTAGAATCGGTTTTTGTAGAATCGGTCTTTGTAGAATCGGTTTTTGTAAAATCGGTTTTTGTAGAATCGGTATTTGTAGAATCTGTTTTTGTAGAATCGGTCTTTGTAGAATCGGTCTTTTGTAGAATCGGTCTTTGTAGAATCGGTCTTTGTAGCATCAGTCTTCGTAGAATCGGTATTTGTACAATCGGTCTTTGTAGAATCGGTTTTTGTAGAATCGGTCTTTGTAGAATCGGTTTTTGTAGAATCGGTCTTTGTAGAATTGGTTTTTGTAGAATCGGTCTGTGTAGAATCGGTTTTTGTAGAATCGGTCTTTGTAGAATCGGTCTTTGTAGCATCAGTCTTCGTAGAATCGGTATTTGTACAATCGGTCTTTGTAGAATCGGTTTTTGTAGAATCGGACTTTGTAGAATCGGTCTTTGTAGAATCGGTATTTGTAGAATCGGACTTTGTAGAATCGGTTTTTGTAGAATTGGTTTTTGTAGAATCGGACTTTGTAGAATCGGACTTTGTAGAATCTGTCTTTGTAGTATCGGTCTTTGTAGAATCGGTTTTTGTAGAATCGGTCTTTGTAGAATCGGTTTTTGTACAATCGGACTTTGTAGAATCGGTATTTGTAGAATCGGTATTTGTAGAATCTGTTTTTGTAGAATCGGTCTTTCTAGAATCGGTCTTTTGTAGAATCGGTCTTTGTAGAATCGGTCTTTGTAGCATCAGTCTTCGTAGAATCGGTATTTGTACAATCGGTCTTTGTAGAATCGGTTTTTGTAGAATCGGTCTTTGTAGAATCGGTTTTTGTAGAATCGGTCTTTGTAGAATTGGTTTTTGTAGAATCGGTCTGTGTAGAATCGGTTTTTGTAGAATCGGTCTTTGTAGAATCGGTCTTTGTAGCATCAGTCTTCGTAGAATCGGTATTTGTACAATCGGTCTTTGTAGAATCGGTTTTTGTAGAATCGGACTTTGTAGAATCGGTCTTTGTAGAATCGGTATTTGTAGAATCGGACTTTGTAGAATCGGTTTTTGTAGAATTGGTTTTTGTAGAATCGGACTTTGTAGAATCGGACTTTGTAGAATCTGTCTTTGTAGTATCGGTCTTTGTAGAATCGGTTTTTGTAGAATCGGTCTTTGTAGAATCGGTATTTGTACAATCGGTCTTTGTAGAATCGGTTTTTGTAGAAACGGACTTTGTAGAATCGGTTTTTGTAGAATCCGACTTTGTAGAATCGGTCTTTGTAGAATCGGTATTTGTAGAATCGGTCTTTGTAGAATTGGTTTTTGTAGAATCTGTATTTGTAGAATCGGTCTTTGTAGAATCGGTTTTTGTAGAAACGGTCTTTGTAGAATCGGTTTTTGTAGAATCGGTTTTTGTAGAATCGGTATTTGTAGAATCGGTTTTTGTAGAATCGGTCTTTGTAGAATCGGTCTTTGTAGAATCGGTCTTTGTAGAATCGGTCTTTGTAGAATCGGTTTTTGTAGAATCGGTCTTTGTAGAATCGGTTTTTGTAGAATCGGTCTGTGTAGAATCGGTTTTTGTAGAATCGGTTTTTGCAGAATCGGTCTTTGTAGAATCGGTCTTTGTAAAATCGGTCTTTGTAGAACCAGTCTTTGTAGAATCGGTTTTTGTAGAATCGGTCTGTGTAGAATCGGTTTTTGTAGAATCGGTCTTTGTAGAATCGGTCTTTGTAGAATCGGACTTTGTAGAATCGGTATTTGTAGAATCGGTTTTTGCAGAATCGGTCTTTGTAGAATCGGTCTTTGTAAAATCGATCTTTGTAGAACCGGTTTTTGTAGAATCGGTATTTGTACAATCAATTTTTGTAGAATCGGACTTTGTAGAATCGGTTTTTGTAGAATCGGTTTTTGTAGAATCGGTCTTTGTAGAATCGGTTTTTGTAGAATCGGTCTTTGTAGAATCGGTCTTTGTAGAATCGGTCTTTGTGGAATCGGTTTTTGTAGAATCGGTCTTTGTAGAATCGGTTTTTGTAGAAGCGGTCTTTGTAGAATCGGTTTTTGTAGAATCGGTCTTTGTAGAATTGGTTTTTGTAGAATCGGTTTTTGTAGAATCGGTCTTTGTGGAATCTGTTTTTGTAGAATCGGTCTTTGTAGAATCGGTTTTTGTAGAAACGGTCTTTGTAAAATCGGTTTTTGTAGAATCGGTTTTTGTAGAATCGGTATTTGTAGAATCGGTTTTTGTAGAATCGGTCTTTGTAGAATCGGTCTGTGTAGAATCGGTCTTTGTAGAATCGGTCTTTGTAGAATCGGTTTTTGTAGAATCGGTCTTTGTAGAATCGGTTTTTGTAAAATCGGTTTTTGTAGAATCGGTATTTGTAGAATCTGTTTTTGTAGAATCGGTCTTTGTAGAATCGGTCTTTTGTAGAATCGGTCTTTGTAGAATCGGTCTTTGTAGCATCAGTCTTCGTAGAATCGGTATTTGTACAATCGGTCTTTGTAGAATCGGTTTTTGTAGAATCGGTCTTTGTAGAATCGGTTTTTGTAGAATCGGTCTTTGTAGAATTGGTTTTTGTAGAATCGGTCTGTGTAGAATCGGTTTTTGTAGAATCGGTCTTTGTAGAATCGGTCTTTGTAGCATCAGTCTTCGTAGAATCGGTATTTGTACAATCGGTCTTTGTAGAATCGGTTTTTGTAGAATCGGACTTTGTAGAATCGGTCTTTGTAGAATCGGTATTTGTAGAATCGGACTTTGTAGAATCGGTTTTTGTAGAATTGGTTTTTGTAGAATCGGACTTTGTAGAATCGGACTTTGTAGAATCTGTCTTTGTAGTATCGGTCTTTGTAGAATCGGTTTTTGTAGAATCGGTCTTTGTAGAATCGGTTTTTGTACAATCGGACTTTGTAGAATCGGTATTTGTAGAATCGGTATTTGTAGAATCTGTTTTTGTAGAATCGGTCTTTCTAGAATCGGTCTTTTGTAGAATCGGTCTTTGTAGAATCGGTCTTTGTAGCATCAGTCTTCGTAGAATCGGTATTTGTACAATCGGTCTTTGTAGAATCGGTTTTTGTAGAATCGGTCTTTGTAGAATCGGTTTTTGTAGAATCGGTCTTTGTAGAATTGGTTTTTGTAGAATCGGTCTGTGTAGAATCGGTTTTTGTAGAATCGGTCTTTGTAGAATCGGTCTTTGTAGCATCAGTCTTCGTAGAATCGGTATTTGTACAATCGGTCTTTGTAGAATCGGTTTTTGTAGAATCGGACTTTGTAGAATCGGTCTTTGTAGAATCGGTATTTGTAGAATCGGACTTTGTAGAATCGGTTTTTGTAGAATTGGTTTTTGTAGAATCGGACTTTGTAGAATCGGACTTTGTAGAATCTGTCTTTGTAGTATCGGTCTTTGTAGAATCGGTTTTTGTAGAATCGGTCTTTGTAGAATCGGTATTTGTACAATCGGTCTTTGTAGAATCGGTTTTTGTAGAAACGGACTTTGTAGAATCGGTTTTTGTAGAATCCGACTTTGTAGAATCGGTCTTTGTAGAATCGGTATTTGTAGAATCGGTCTTTGTAGAATTGGTTTTTGTAGAATCTGTATTTGTAGAATCGGTCTTTGTAGAATCGGTTTTTGTAGAAACGGTCTTTGTAGAATCGGTTTTTGTAGAATCGGTTTTTGTAGAATCGGTATTTGTAGAATCGGTTTTTGTAGAATCGGTCTTTGTAGAATCGGTCTTTGTAGAATCGGTCTTTGTAGAATCGGTCTTTGTAGAATCGGTTTTTGTAGAATCGGTCTTTGTAGAATCGGTTTTTGTAGAATCGGTCTGTGTAGAATCGGTTTTTGTAGAATCGGTTTTTGCAGAATCGGTCTTTGTAGAATCGGTCTTTGTAAAATCGGTCTTTGTAGAACCAGTCTTTGTAGAATCGGTTTTTGTAGAATCGGTCTGTGTAGAATCGGTTTTTGTAGAATCGGTCTTTGTAGAATCGGTCTTTGTAGAATCGGACTTTGTAGAATCGGTATTTGTAGAATCGGTTTTTGCAGAATCGGTCTTTGTAGAATCGGTCTTTGTAAAATCGATCTTTGTAGAACCGGTTTTTGTAGAATCGGTATTTGTACAATCAATTTTTGTAGAATCGGACTTTGTAGAATCGGTTTTTGTAGAATCGGTTTTTGTAGAATCGGTCTTTGTAGAATCGGTTTTTGTAGAATCGGTCTTTGTAGAATCGGTCTTTGTAGAATCGGTCTTTGTGGAATCGGTTTTTGTAGAATCGGTCTTTGTAGAATCGGTTTTTGTAGAAGCGGTCTTTGTAGAATCGGTTTTTGTAGAATCGGTCTTTGTAGAATTGGTTTTTGTAGAATCGGTTTTTGTAGAATCGGTCTTTGTGGAATCTGTTTTTGTAGAATCGGTCTTTGTAGAATCGGTTTTTGTAGAAACGGTCTTTGTAAAATCGGTTTTTGTAGAATCGGTTTTTGTAGAATCGGTATTTGTAGAATCGGTTTTTGTAGAATCGGTCTTTGTAGAATCGGTCTGTGTAGAATCGGTCTTTGTAGAATCGGTCTTTGTAGAATCGGTTTTTGTAGAATCGGTCTTTGTAGAATCGGTTTTTGTAAAATCGGTTTTTGTAGAATCGGTATTTGTAGAATCTGTTTTTGTAGAATCGGTCTTTGTAGAATCGGTCTTTTGTAGAATCGGTCTTTGTAGAATCGGTCTTTGTAGCATCAGTCTTCGTAGAATCGGTATTTGTACAATCGGTCTTTGTAGAATCGGTTTTTGTAGAATCGGTCTTTGTAGAATCGGTTTTTGTAGAATCGGTCTTTGTAGAATTGGTTTTTGTAGAATCGGTCTGTGTAGAATCGGTTTTTGTAGAATCGGTCTTTGTAGAATCGGTCTTTGTAGCATCAGTCTTCGTAGAATCGGTATTTGTACAATCGGTCTTTGTAGAATCGGTTTTTGTAGAATCGGACTTTGTAGAATCGGTCTTTGTAGAATCGGTATTTGTAGAATCGGACTTTGTAGAATCGGTTTTTGTAGAATTGGTTTTTGTAGAATCGGACTTTGTAGAATCGGACTTTGTAGAATCTGTCTTTGTAGTATCGGTCTTTGTAGAATCGGTTTTTGTAGAATCGGTCTTTGTAGAATCGGTTTTTGTACAATCGGACTTTGTAGAATCGGTATTTGTAGAATCGGTCTTTGTAGAATCGGTATTTGTACAATCGGTCTTTGTAGAATCGGTTTTTGTAGAATCGGACTTTGTAGAATCGGTTTTTGTAGAATCGGACTTTGTAGAATCGGTCTTTGTAGAATCGGTATTTGTAGAATCGGACTTTGTAGAATCGGTTTTTGTAGAATTGGTTTTTGTAGAATCGGACTTTGTAGAATCAGTCTTTGTAGAATCGGTCTTTGTAGAATCGGTCTTTGTAGAATCGGTTTTTGTAGAATCGGTCTTTGTAGAATCGGTATTTGTACAATCGGTATTTGTAGAATCGGTATTTGTAGAATCGGTCTTTGTAGCATCAGTCTTCGTAGAATCGGTATTTGTACAATCGGTCTTTGTAGAATCGGTTTTTGTAGAATCGGACTTTGTAGAATCGGTCTTTGTAGAATCGGTATTTGTAGAATAGGACTTTTCAGAATCTGTTTTTTTAGAATCGGTCTTTGTAGAATCTGTATTTGTAGATCGGTCTTTGTAGAATCGGTATTTGTAGAATCGGTATTTGTAGAATCAGTATTTGTAGAATCGGTTTTTGTAGAAACGGTCTTTGTAGAATCGGTTTTTGTAGAATCGGTTTTTGTAGAATCGGTATTTGTAGAATCGGTTTTTGTAGAATCGGTCTTTGTAGAATCGGTCTTTGTAGAATCGGTCTTTGTAGAATCGGTCTTTGTAGAATCGGTTTTTGTAGAATCAGTATTTGTAGAATCGGTTTTTGTAGAAACGATCTTTGTAGAATCGGTTTTTGTAGAATCGGTCTTTGTAGAATCGGTTTTTGTAGAATCGGTCTTTGTAGAATCGGTTTTTGTAGAATCGGTCTTTGTAGAATCGGTTTTTGTAGAATCGGTCTTTGTAGAATTGGTTTTTGTAGAATCTGTATTTGTAGAATCGGTCTTTGTAGAATCGGTTTTTGTAGAAACGGTCTTTGTAGAATCGGTTTTTGTAGAATCGGTTTTTGTAGAATCGGTATTTGTAGAATCGGTTTTTGTAGAATCGGTCTTTGTAGAATCGGTCTTTGTAGAATCGGTCTTTGTAGAATCGGTCTTTGTAGAATCGGTTTTTGTAGAATCGGTCTTTGTAGAATCGGTATTTGTACAATCGGTCTTTGTAGAATCGGTATTTGTAGAATCGGTTTTTGCAGAATCGGTCTTTGTAGAATCGGTCTTTGTAAAATCGGTCTTTGTGGAACCGGTCTTTGTAGAATCGGTTTTTGTAGAATCGGTCTGTGTAGAATCGGTTTTTGTAGAATCGTCTTTGTAGAATCGGTATTTGAACAATCGGTCTTTGTAGAATCGGACTTTGTAGAATCTGTCTTTGTAGTATCGGTCTTTGTAGAATCGGTCTTTGTAGAATCGGTTTTTGAAGAATCGGTCTGTGTAGAATCGGTTTTTGTAGAATCGGTCTTTGTATAATCGGTCTTTGTAGAATCGGTCTTTGTCGAATTGGTCTTTGTAGAATCGGTCATTGTAAAATCGGTCTTTGTAGAATCGGTTTTTGTAGAATCGGTCTTTGTAGAATCGGTCTTTTGTAGAATCGGTCTTTGTAGAATCGGTCTTTGTAGCATCAGTCTTCGTAGAATCGGTATTTGTACAATCGGTCTTTGTAGAATCGGTTTTTGTAGAATCGGTCTTTGTAGAATCGGTTTTTGTAGAATCGGACTTTGTAGAATCGGTTTTTGTAGAATTGGTTTTTGTAGAATCGGTTTTTGTAGAATCGGTCTTTGTAGAATCGGTCTTTGTAGAATCGGTCTTTGTAGAATCGGTCTTTGTAGAATCGGTTTTTGTAGAATCGGTTTTTGTAGAATCGGTCTTTGTAGAATCGGTTTTTGTAGAAACGGTCTTTGTAGAATCGGTTTTTGTAGAATCGGTTTTTGTAGAATCGGTATTTGTAGAATCGGTTTTTGTAGAATCGGTCTTTGTAGAATCGGTCTTTGTAGAATCGGTCTTTGTAGAATCGGTCTTTGTAGAATCGGTTTTTGTAGAATCGGTCTTTGTAGAATCGGTATTTGTACAATCGGTCTTTGTAGAATCGGTATTTGTAGAATCGGTTTTTGCAGAATCGGTCTTTGTAGAATCGGTCTTTGTAAAATCGGTCTTTGTAGAACCGGTCTTTGTAGAATCGGTTTTTGTAGAATCGGTCTGTGTAGAATCGGTTTTTGTAGAATCGGTCTTTGTAGAATCGGTCTTTGTAGAATCGGACTTTGTAGAATCGGTATTTGTAGAATCGGTTTTTGCAGAATCGGTCTTTGTAGAATCGGTCTTTGTAATATCGATCTTTGTAGAACCGGTTTTTGTAGAATCGGTATTTGTACAATCGGTTTTTGTAGAATCGGACTTTGTAGAATCGGTTTTTGTAGAATCGGTTTTTGTAGAATCGGTCTTTGTAGAATCGGTTTTTGTAGAATCGGTCTTTGTAGAATCGGTCTTTGTAGAATCGGTCTTTGTAGAATCGGTTTTTGTAGAATCGGTCTTTGTAGAATCGGTTTTTGTAGAATCGGTCTTTGTAGAATCGGTTTTTGTAGAATCGGTCTTTGTAGAATTGGTTTTTGTAGAATCGGTTTTTGTAGAATCGGTCTTTGTAGAATCTGTTTTTGTAGAATCGGTCTTTGTAGAATCGGTTTTTGTAGAAACGGTCTTTGTAAAATCGGTTTTTGTAGAATCGGTTTTTGTAGAATCGGTATTTGTAGAATCGGTTTTTGTAGAATCGGTCTTTGTAGAATCGGTCTTTGTAGAATCGGTCTTTGTAGAATCGGTCTTTGTAGAATCGGTTTTTGTAGAATCGGTCTTTGTAGAATCGGTATTTGAACAATCGGTCTTTGTAGAATCGGTTTTTGTAGAATCGGACTTTGTAGAATCGGTTTTTGTAGACTTGGTTTTTGTAGAATCGGACTTTGTAGAATCGTACTTTGTAGATTCTGTCTTTGTAGTATCGGTCTTTGTAGAATCGGTCTTTGTAGAATCGGTTTTTGAAGAATCGGTCTGTGTAGAATCGGTTTTTGTAGAATCGGTCTTTGTATAATCGGTCTTTGTAGAATCGGTCTTTGTCGAATTGGTCTTTGTAGAATCGGTCATTGTAGAATCGGGCTTTGTAGAATCGGTTTTTGTACAATCGGACTTTGTAGAATCGGTATTTGTAGAATCGGTTTTTGCAGAATCGGTCTTTGTAGAATCGGTCTTTGTAAAATCGGTCTTTGTAGAACCGGTTTTTGTAGAATCGGTATTTGTAGAATCGGTATTTGTAGAATCGGACTTTGTAGAATCGGTCTTTGTAGAATCGGCCTTTGTAGACTCGGTATTTGTAGAATCGGTTTTTGTAGAATCGGACTTTGTAAAATCGGTATTTGTACAATCGGTTGTTGTAGAATCGGAGTTTGTAGAATCGGTTTTTGTAGAATCGGTTTTTGTAGAATCGGTCTTTGTAGAATCGGTTTTTGTAGAATCGGTCTTTGTAGAATCGGTCTTTTGTAGAATCGGTCTTTGTAGAATCGGACTTTGTAGCATCAGTCTTCGTAGAATCGGTATTTGTACAATCGGTCTTTGTAGAATCGGTTTTTGTAGAATCGGTCTTTGTAGAATCGGTTTTTGTAGAATCGGACTTTGTAGAATCGGTTTTTGTAGAATTGGTTTTTGTAGAATCGGTTTTTGTAGAATCGGACTTTGTAGAATCGGTTTTTGTAGAATTGGTTTTTGTAGAATCGGTCTTTGTAGAATCGGTTTTTGTAGAATCGGACTTTGTAGAATCGGTTTTTGTAGAATTGGTTTTTGTAGAATCGGACTTTGTAGAATCGGACTTTGTAGAATCTGTCTTTGTAGTATCGGTCTTTGTAGAATCGGTCTTTGTTGAATCGGTTTTTGTAGAATCGGTCTGTGTAGAATCGGTTTTTGTAGAATCGGTCTTTGTAGAATCGGTCTTTGTAGAATCGGACTTTGTAGAATCGGTATTTGTAGAATCGGTTTTTGTAGAATCGGTCTTTGTAGAATTGGTTTTTGTAGAATCGGTTTTTGTAGAATCGGTCTTTGTAGAATCTGTTTTTGTAGAATCGGTCTTTGTAGAATCGGTTTTTGTAGAAACGGTCTTTGTAGAATCGGTTTTTGTAGAATCGGTTTTTGTAGAATCGGTATTTGTAGAATCGGTTTTTGTAGAATCGGTCTTTGTAGAATCGGTCTTTGTAGAATCGGTCTTTGTAGAATCGGTCTTAGTAGAATCGGTTTTTGTAGAATCGGTCTTTGTCGAATCGGTATTTGAACAATCGGTCTTTGTAGAATCGGTTTTTGTAGAATCGGACTTTGTAGAATCGGTTTTTGTAGAATTGGTTTTTGTAGAATCGGACTTTGTAGAATCGGACTTTGTAGAATCTGTCTTTGTAGTATCGGTCTTTGTAGAATCGGTCTTTGTAGAATCGGTTTTTGTATAATCGGTCTGTGTAGAATCGGTTTTTGTAGAATCGGTCTTTGTATAATCGGTCTTTGTAGAATCGGTTTTTGTAAAATCGGTCTTTGTAGAATCGGCCTTTGTAGAATCGGTATTTGTAGAATCGGTATTTGTAGAATCGGTTTTTGTAGAATCGGACTTTGTAGAATCGGTATTTGTACAATCGGTTTTTGTAGAATCGGACTTTGTAGAATCAATTTTTGTATAATCGGTTTTTGTAGAATCAGACTTTATAGAATCGGACTTTGTAAAATCGGTTTTTGCAGAATCGGTTTTTGTAGAATCGGACTTTGTAGAATCGGACTTTGTAGAATCGGTCTTTGTAGAATCGGTTTTTGTAGAATCGGACTTTGTAGAATCGGTCTTTGTAGAATCGGTTTTTGTACAATCGGTCTTTGTAGAATCGGCCTTTGTAGAATCGGTATTTGTAGAATCGGTATTTGTAGAATCGGTTTTTGTAGAATCGGACTTTGTAGAATCGGTATTTGTACAATCGGTTTTTGTAAAATCGGACTTTGTAGAATTAATTTTTGTATAATCGGTTTTTGTAGAATCAGACTTTATAGAATCAGACTTTGTAAAATCAGTTTTTGCAGAATCGGTTTTTGTAGAATCGGACTTTGTAGAATCGGTATTTGTAGAATCGGTTTTTGTAGTATCGGTCTTTGTAGAATCGGTCTTTGTAGAATCGGTTTTTGTAGAATCGGTCTTTGTAGAATCGGTTTTTGTAGAATCGGTCTTTGTAGAATCGGTATTTGTACAATCGGTCTTTGTAGAATCGGTTTTTGTAGAATCGGACTTTGTAGAATCGGTTTTTGTAGAATTGGTTTTTGTATAATCGGACTTTGTAGAATCGGACTTTGTAGAATCTGTCTTTGTAGTATCGGTCTTTGTAGAATCGGTCTTTGTAGAATCGGTTTTTGTAGAATCGGTCTGTGTAGAATCGGTTTTTGTAGAATCGGTCTTTGTAGAATCGGTCTTTGTAGAATCGGACTTTGTAGAATCGATATTTGTAGAATCGGTTTTTGTAGAATCGGTCTTTGTAGAATCGGTCTTTGTAAAATCGGTCTTTGTAGAACCGGTTTTTGTAGAATCGGTATTTGTAGAATCGGTATTTGTAGAATCGGACTTTGTAGAATCGGTCTTTGTAGAATCGGTCTTTGTAGACTCGGTATTTGTAGAATCGGTTTTTGTAGAATCGGACTTTGTAAAATCGGTATTTGTACAATCGGTTTTTGTAGAATCGGACTTTGTAGAATCGGTTTTTGTAGAATAGGTTTTTGTAGAAACGGTCTTTGTAGAATCGGTTTTTGTAGAATCGGTTTTTGTAGAATCGGTATTTGTAGAATCGGTTTTTGTAGAATCGGTCTTTGTAGAATCGGTCTTTGTAGAATCGGTCTTTGTAGAATCGGTCTTAGTAGAATCGGTTTTTGTAGAATCGGTCTTTGTCGAATCGGTATTTGAACAATCGGTCTTTGTAGAATCGGTTTTTGTAGAATCGGACTTTGTAGAATCGGTTTTTGTAGAATTGGTTTTTGTAGAATCGGACTTTGTAGAATCGGACTTTGTAGAATCTGTCTTTGTAGTATCGGTCTTTGTAGAATCGGTCTTTGTAGAATCGGTTTTTGTATAATCGGTCTGTGTAGAATCGGTTTTTGTAGAATCGGTCTTTGTATAATCGGTCTTTGTAGAATCGGTTTTTGTAAAATCGGTCTTTGTAGAATCGGCCTTTGTAGAATCGGTATTTGTAGAATCGGTATTTGTAGAATCGGTTTTTGTAGAATCGGACTTTGTAGAATCGGTATTTGTACAATCGGTTTTTGTAGAATCGGACTTTGTAGAATCAATTTTTGTATAATCGGTTTTTGTAGAATCAGACTTTATAGAATCGGACTTTGTAAAATCGGTTTTTGCAGAATCGGTTTTTGTAGAATCGGACTTTGTAGAATCGGACTTTGTAGAATCGGTCTTTGTAGAATCGGTTTTTGTAGAATCGGACTTTGTAGAATCGGTCTTTGTAGAATCGGTTTTTGTACAATCGGTCTTTGTAGAATCGGCCTTTGTAGAATCGGTATTTGTAGAATCGGTATTTGTAGAATCGGTTTTTGTAGAATCGGACTTTGTAGAATCGGTATTTGTACAATCGGTTTTTGTAAAATCGGACTTTGTAGAATTAATTTTTGTATAATCGGTTTTTGTAGAATCAGACTTTATAGAATCAGACTTTGTAAAATCAGTTTTTGCAGAATCGGTTTTTGTAGAATCGGACTTTGTAGAATCGGTATTTGTAGAATCGGTTTTTGTAGTATCGGTCTTTGTAGAATCGGTCTTTGTAGAATCGGTTTTTGTAGAATCGGTCTTTGTAGAATCGGTTTTTGTAGAATCGGTCTTTGTAGAATCGGTATTTGTACAATCGGTCTTTGTAGAATCGGTTTTTGTAGAATCGGACTTTGTAGAATCGGTTTTTGTAGAATTGGTTTTTGTATAATCGGACTTTGTAGAATCGGACTTTGTAGAATCTGTCTTTGTAGTATCGGTCTTTGTAGAATCGGTCTTTGTAGAATCGGTTTTTGTAGAATCGGTCTGTGTAGAATCGGTTTTTGTAGAATCGGTCTTTGTAGAATCGGTCTTTGTAGAATCGGACTTTGTAGAATCGATATTTGTAGAATCGGTTTTTGTAGAATCGGTCTTTGTAGAATCGGTCTTTGTAAAATCGGTCTTTGTAGAACCGGTTTTTGTAGAATCGGTATTTGTAGAATCGGTATTTGTAGAATCGGACTTTGTAGAATCGGTCTTTGTAGAATCGGTCTTTGTAGACTCGGTATTTGTAGAATCGGTTTTTGTAGAATCGGACTTTGTAAAATCGGTATTTGTACAATCGGTTTTTGTAGAATCGGACTTTGTAGAATCGGTTTTTGTAGAATAGGTTTTTGTAGAATCGGTCTTTGTAGAATCGGTTTTTGTAGAATCGGTCTTTGTAGAATCGGTCTTTGTAGAATCGGTCTTTGTAGAATCGGTTTTTGTAGAATCGGTCTTTGTAGAATCGGTATTTGAACAATCGGTCTTTGTAGAATCGGACTTTGTAGAATCTGTCTTTGTAGTATCGGTCTTTGTAGAATCGGTCTTTGTAGAATCGGTTTTTGAAGAATCGGTCTGTGTAGAATCGGTTTTTGTAGAATCGGTCTTTGTATAATCGGTCTTTGTAGAATCGGTCTTTGTCGAATTTGTCTTTGTAGAATCGGTCATTGTAGAATCGGGCTTTGTAGAATCGGTTTTTGTACAATCGGACTTTGTAGAATCGGTATTTGTAGAATCGGTTTTTGCAGAATCGGTCTTTGTAGAATCGGTCTTTGTAAAATCGGTCTTTGTAGAACCGGTTTTTGTAAAATCGGTATTTGTAGAATCGGTATTTGTAGAATCGGACTTTGTAGAATCGGTCTTTATAGAATCGGTCTTTGTAGACTCGGTATTTGTAGAATCGGTTTTTGTAGAATCGGACTTTGTAAAATCGGTATTTGTACAATCGGTTTTTGTAGAATCGGACTTTGTAGAATCGGTTTTTGTAGAATCGGTTTTTGTAGAATCGGTCTTTGTAGAATCGGTTTTTGTAGAATCGGTCTTTGTAGAATCGGTCTTTTGTAGAATCGGTCTTTTTAGAATCGGTCTTTGTAGCATCAGTCTTCGTAGAATCGGTATTTGTACAATCGGTCTTTGTAGAATCGGTTTTTGTAGAATCGGTCTTTGTAGAATCGGTTTTTGTAGAATCGGACTTTGTAGAATCGGTTTTTGTAGAATTGGTTTTTGTAGAATCGGTTTTTGTAGAATCGGTCTTTGTAGAATCGATCTTTGTAGAATCGGTCTTTGTAGAATCGGTCTTTGTAGAATCGGTTTTTGTAAAATCGGTCTTTGTAGAATCGGTATTTGTACAATCGGTCTTTGTAGAATCGGTTTTTGTAGAATCGGACTTTGTAGAATCGGTTTTTGTAGAATTGGTTTTTGTAGAATCGGACTTTGTAGAATCGGACTTTGTAGAATCTGTCTTTGTAGTATCGGTCTTTGTAGAATCGGTCTTTGTAGAATCGGTTTTTGTAGAATCGGTCTGTGTAGAATCGGTTTTTGTAGAATCGGTCTTTGTAGAATCGGTCTTTGTAGAATCGGACTTTGTAGAATCGGTATTTGTAGAATCGGTTTTTGTAGAATCGGTCTTTGTAGAATCGGTTTTTGAAGAATCGGTCTGTGTAGAATCGGTTTTTGTAGAATCGGTCTTTGTATAATCGGTCTTTGTAGAATCGGTCTTTGTCGAATTGGTCTTTGTAGAATCGGTCATTGTAGAATCGGGCTTTGTAGAATCGGTTTTTGTACAATCGGACTTTGTAGAATCGGTATTTGTAGAATCGGTTTTTGCAGAATCGGTCTTTGTAGAATCGGTCTTTGTAAAATCGGTCTTTGTAGAACCGGTTTTTGTAAAATCGGTATTTGTAGAATCGGTATTTGTAGAATCGGACTTTGTAGAATCGGTCTTTATAGAATCGGTCTTTGTAGACTCGGTATTTGTAGAATCGGTTTTTGTAGAATCGGACTTTGTAAAATCGGTATTTGTACAATCGGTTTTTGTAGAATCGGACTTTGTAGAATCGGTTTTTGTAGAATGGGTTTTTGTAGAATCGGTCTTTGTAGAATCGGTTTTTGTAGAATCGGTCTTTGTAGAATCGGTCTTTTGTAGAATCGGTCTTTGTAGAATCGGTCTTTGTAGCATCAGTCTTCGTAGAATCGGTATTTGTACAATCGGTCTTTGTAGAATCGGTTTTTGTAGAATCGGTCTTTGTAGAATCGGTTTTTGTAGAATCGGACTTTGTAGAATCGGTTTTTGTAGAATTGGTTTTTGTAGAATCGGTTTTTGTAGAATCGGTCTTTGTAGAATCGGTCTTTGTAGAATCGGTCTTTGTAGAATCGGTCTTTGTAGAATCGGTTTTTGTAGAATCGGTCTTTGTAGAATCGGTATTTGTACAATCGGTCTTTGTAGAATCGGTTTTTGTAGAATCGGACTTTGTAGAATCGGTTTTTGTAGAATTGGTTTTTGTAGAATCGGACTTTGTAGAATCGGACTTTGTAGAATCTGTCTTTGTAGTATCGGTCTTTGTAGAATCGGTCTTTGTAGAATCGGTTTTTGTAGAATCGGTCTGTGTAGAATCGGTTTTTGTAGAATCGGTCTTTGTAGAATCGGTCTTTGTAGAATCGGACTTTGTAGAATCGGTATTTGTAGAATCGGTTTTTGTAGAATCGGTCTTTGTAGAATCGGTTTTTGTAGAATCGGACTTTGTAGAATCGGTCTTTGTAGAATCAGTTTTTGTACAATCGGTCTTTGTAGAATCGGCCTTTGTAGAATCGGTATTTGTAGAATCGGTATTTGTAGAATCGGTTTTTGTAGAATCGGACTTTGTAGAATCGGTATTTGTACAATCGGTTTTTGTAGAATCGGACTTTGTAGAATTAATTTTTGTATAATCGGTTTTTGTAGAATCAGACTTTATAGAATCAGACTTTGTAAAATCGGTTTTTGCAGAATCGGTTTTTGTAGAATCGGACTTTGTAGAATCGGTATTTGTAGAATCGGTTTTTGTAGTATCGGTCTTTGTAGAATCGGTCTTTGTAGAATCGGTTTTTGTAGAATCGGTCTTTGTAGAATCGGACTTTGTAGAATCTGTCTTTGTAGTATCGGTCTTTGTAGAATCGGTCTTTGTAGAATCGGTTTTTGTAGAATCGGTCTGTGTAGAATCGGTTTTTGTAGAATCGGTCTTTGTAGAATCGGTCTTTGTAGAATCGGACTTTGTAGAATCGGTATTTGTAGAATCGGTTTTTGTAGAATCGGTCTTTGTAGAATCGGTTTTTGAAGAATCGGTCTGTGTAGAATCGGTTTTTGTAGAATCGGTCTTTGTATAATCGGTCTTTGTAGAATCGGTCTTTGTCGAATTGGTCTTTGTAGAATCGGTCATTGTAGAATCGGGCTTTGTAGAATCGGTTTTTGTACAATCGGACTTTGTAGAATCGGTATTTGTAGAATCGGTTTTTGCAGAATCGGTCTTTGTAGAATCGGTCTTTGTAAAATCGGTCTTTGTAGAACCGGTTTTTGTAAAATCGGTATTTGTAGAATCGGTATTTGTAGAATCGGACTTTGTAGAATCGGTCTTCATAGAATCGGTCTTTGTAGACTCGGTATTTGTAGAATCGGTTTTTGTAGAATCGGACTTTGTAAAATCGGTATTTGTACAATCGGTTTTTGTAGAATCGGACTTTGTAGAATCGGTTTTTGTAGAATGGGTTTTTGTAGAATCGGTCTTTGTAGAATCGGTTTTTGTAGAATCGGTCTTTGTAGAATCGGTCTTTTGTAGAATCGGTCTTTGTAGAATCGGTCTTTGTAGCATCAGTCTTCGTAGAATCGGTATTTGTACAATCGGTCTTTGTAGAATCGGTTTTTGTAGAATCGGTCTTTGTAGAATCGGTTTTTGTAGAATCGGACTTTGTAGAATCGGTTTTTGTAGAATTGGTTTTTGTAGAATCGGTTTTTGTAGAATCGGTCTTTGTAGAATCGGTCTTTGTAGAATCGGTCTTTGTAGAATCGGTCTTTGTAGAATCGGTTTTTGTAGAATCGGTCTTTGTAGAATCGGTATTTGTACAATCGGTCTTTGTAGAATCGGTTTTTGTAGAATCGGACTTTGTAGAATCGGTTTTTGTAGAATTGGTTTTTGTAGAATCGGACTTTGTAGAATCGGACTTTGTAGAATCTGTCTTTGTAGTATCGGTCTTTGTAGAATCGGTCTTTGTAGAATCGGTTTTTGTAGAATCGGTCTGTGTAGAATCGGTTTTTGTAGAATCGGTCTTTGTAGAATCGGTCTTTGTAGAATCGGACTTTGTAGAATCGGTATTTGTAGAATCGGTTTTTGTAGAATCGGTCTTTGTAGAATCGGTTTTTGTAGAATCGGACTTTGTAGAATCGGTCTTTGTAGAATCAGTTTTTGTACAATCGGTCTTTGTAGAATCGGCCTTTGTAGAATCGGTATTTGTAGAATCGGTATTTGTAGAATCGGTTTTTGTAGAATCGGACTTTGTAGAATCGGTATTTGTACAATCGGTTTTTGTAGAATCGGACTTTGTAGAATTAATTTTTGTATAATCGGTTTTTGTAGAATCAGACTTTATAGAATCAGACTTTGTAAAATCGGTTTTTGCAGAATCGGTTTTTGTAGAATCGGACTTTGTAGAATCGGACTTTGTAGAATCTGTCTTTGTAGTATCGGTCTTTGTAGAATCGGTCTTTGTAGAATCGGTTTTTGTAGAATCGGTCTGTGTAGAATCGGTTTTTGTAGAATCGGTCTTTGTAGAATCGGTCTTTGTAGAATCGGACTTTGTAGAATCGATATTTGTAGAATCGGTTTTTGTAGAATCGGTCTTTGTAGAATCGGTCTTTGTAAAATCGGTCTTTGTAGAACCGGTTTTTGTAGAATCGGTATTTGTAGAATCGGAATTTGTAGAATCGGACTTTGTAGAATCGGTCTTTGTAGAATCGGTCTTTGTAGACTCGGTATTTGTAGAATCGGTTTTTGTAGAATCGGTCTTTGTAGAATCGGTCTTTGTAGAATCGGTCTTTGTAGAATCGGTTTTTGTAGAATCGGTCTTTGTAGAATCGGTATTTGAACAATCGGTCTTTGTAGAATCGGACTTTGTAGAATCTGTCTTTGTAGTATCGGTCTTTGTAGAATCGGTCTTTGTAGAATCGGTTTTTGAAGAATCGGTCTGTGTAGAATCGGTTTTTGTAGAATCGGACTTTGTAGAATCGGTTTTTGTAGAATCGGTTTTTGTAGAATCGGTCTTTGTAGAATCGGTTTTTGTAGAATCGGTCTTTGTAGAATCGGTCTTTGTAGAATCGGTATTTGAACAATCGGTCTTTGTAGAATCGGACTTTGTAGAATCTGTCTTTGTAGTATCGGTCTTTGTAGAATCGGTCTTTGTAGAATCGGTTTTTGAAGAATCGGTCTGTGTAGAATCGGTTTTTGTAGAATCGGTCTTTGTATAATCGGTCTTTGTAGAATCGGTCTTTGTCGAATTGGTCTTTGTAGAATCGGTCATTGTAGAATCGGGCTTTGTAGAATCGGTTTTTGTACAATCGGACTTTGTAGAATCGGTATTTGTAGAATCGGTTTTTGCAGAATCGGTCTTTGTAGAATCGGTCTTTGTAAAATCGGTCTTTGTAGAACCGGTTTTTGTAGAATCGGTATTTGTAGAATCGGTATTTGTAGAATCGGACTTTGTAGAATCGGTCTTTATAGAATCGGTCTTTGTAGACTCGGTATTTGTAGAATCGGTTTTTGTAGAATCGGACTTTGTAAAATCGGTATTTGTACAATCGGTTTTTGTAGAATCGGACTTTGTAGAATCGGTTTTTGTAGAATCGGTTTTTGTAGAATCGGTCTTTGTAGAATCGGTTTTTGTAGAATCGGTCTTTGTAAAATCGGTCTTTTGTAGAATCGGTCTTTGTAGAATCGGTCTTTGTAGCATCAGTCTTCGTAGAATCGGTATTTGTACAATCGGTCTTTGTAGAATCGGTTTTTGTAGAATCGGTCTTTGTAGAATCGGTTTTTGTAGAATCGGACTTTGTAGAATCGGTTTTTGTAGAATTGGTTTTTGTAGAATCGGTTTTTGTAGAATCGGTCTTTGTAGAATCGGTCTTTGTAGAATCGGTCTTTGTAGAATCGGTCTTTGTAGAATCGGTTTTTGTAGAATCGGTCTTTGTAGAATCGGTATTTGTACAATCGGTCTTTGTAGAATCGGTTTTTGTAGAATCGGACTTTGTAGAATCGGTTTTTGTAGAATTGGTTTTTGTAGAATCGGACTTTGTAGAATCGGACTTTGTAGAATCTGTCTTTGTAGTATCGGTCTTTGTAGAATCGGTCTTTGTAGAATCGGTTTTTGTAGAATCGGTCTGTGTAGAATCGGTTTTTGTAGAATCGGTCTTTGTAGAATCGGTCTTTGTAGAATCGGACTTTGTAGAATCGGTATTTGTAGAATCGGTTTTTGTAGAATCGGTCTTTGTAGAATCGGTTTTTGTAGAATCGGTCTTTGTAGAATCGGTATTTGTACAATCGGTCTTTGTAGAATCGGTTTTTGTAGAATCGGACTTTGTAGAATCGGTTTTTGTAGAATTGGTTTTTGTAGAATCGGACTTTGTAGAATCGGACTTTGTAGAATCTGTCTTTGTAGTATCGGTCTTTGTAGAATCGGTCTTTGTAGAATCGGTTTTTGTAGAATCGGTCTGTGTAGAATCGGTTTTTGTAGAATCGGTCTTTGTAGAATCGGTCTTTGTAGAATCGGACTTTGTAGAATCGGTATTTGTAGAATCGGTTTTTGTAGAATCGGTCTTTGTAGAATCGGTTTTTGTAGAATCGGTCTTTGTAGAATTGGTTTTTGTAGAATCGGTTTTTGTAGAATCTGTCTTTGTAGAATCTGTTTTTGTAGAATCGGTCTTTGTAGAATCGGTTTTTGTAGAAACTGTCTTTGTAGAATCGGTTTTTGTAGAATCGGTTTTTGTAGAATCGGTTTTTGTAGAATCGGTATTTGTAGAATCGGTTTTTGTAGAATCGGTCTTTGTAGAATCGGTCTTTGTAGAATCGGTCTTTGTAGAATCGGTCTTAGTAGAATCGGTTTTTGTAGAATCGGTCTTTGTAGAATCGGTCTTTGTAGAATCGGACTTTGTAGAATCGGTATTTGTAGAATCGGTTTTTGTAGAATCGGTCTTTGTAGAATCGGTTTTTGTAGAATCGGTCTTTGTAGAATCGGTTTTTGTATAATCGGTCTGTGTAGAATCGGTTTTTGTAGAATCGGTCTTTGTATAATCGGTCTTTGTAGAATCGGTCTTTGTCGAATTGGTCTTTGTAGAATCGGTCATTGTAGAATCGGGCTTTGTAGAATCGGTTTTTGTACAATCGGAATTTGTAGAATCGGTATTTGTAGAATCGGTTTTTGTAAAATCGGTCTTTGTAGAATCGGCCTTTGTAGAATCGGTATTTGTAGAATCGGTTTTTGTAGAATCGGTTTTTGTTGAATCGGACTTTGTAGAATCGGTATTTGTACAATCGGTTTTTGTAGAATCGGACTTTGTAGAATCAATTTTTGTATAATCGGTTTTTGTAGAATCAGACTTTATAGAATCAGACTTTGTAAAATCGGTTTTTGCAGAATCGGTTTTTGTAGAATCGGACTTTGTAGAATCGGTATTTGTAGAATCGGTTTTTGTAGTATCGGTCTTTGTAGAATCGGTCTTTGTAGAATCTGTCTTTGTAGTATCGGTCTTTCTAGAATCGGTCTTTGTAGAATCGGTTTTTGTAGAATCGGTCTTTGTAGAATCGGTCTTTGTAGAATCGGACTTTGTAGAATCGATGTTTGTAGAATCGGTTTTTGTAGAATCGCTCTTTGTAGAATCGGTCTTTGTAAAATCGGTCTTTGTAGAACCGGTTTTTGTAGAATCGGTATTTGTAGAATCGGTATTTGTAGAATCGGACTTTGTTGAATCGGTCTTTGTAGAATCGGTCTTTGTAGAATTGGTTTTTGTAGAATCGGTCTGTGTAGAATCGGTCTTTGTAGAATCGGTCTTTGTAGCATCAGTCTTCGTAGAATCGGTATTTGTACAATCGGTCTTTGTAGAATCGGTTTTTGTAGAATCGGTCTTTGTAGAATCGGTTTTTGTAGAATCGGACTTTGTAGAATCTGTCTTTGTAGTATCGGTCTTTGTAGAATCGGTCTTTGTAGAATCGGTTTTTGTAGAATCGGTCTGTGTAGAATCGGTTTTTGTAGAATCGGTCTTTGTAGAATCGGTCTTTGTAGAATCGGACTTTGTAGAATCGGTATTTGTAGAATCGGTTTTTGTAGAATCGGTCTTTGTAGAATCGGTTTTTGTAGAATCGGACTTTGTAGAATCGGTCTTTGTAGAATCAGTTTTTGTACAATCGGTCTTTGTAGAATCGGCCTTTGTAGAATCGGTATTTGTAGAATCGGTATTTGTAGAATCGGTTTTTGTAGAATCGGACTTTGTAGAATCGGTATTTGTACAATCGGTTTTTGTAGAATCGGACTTTGTAGAATTAATTTTTGTATAATCGGTTTTTGTAGAATCAGACTTTATAGAATCAGACTTTGTAAAATCGGTTTTTGCAGAATCGGTTTTTGTAGAATCGGACTTTGTAGAATCGGTATTTGTAGAATCGGTTTTTGTAGTATCGGTCTTTGTAGAATCGGTCTTTGTAGAATCGGTTTTTGTAGAATCGGTCTTTGTAGAATCGGACTTTGTAGAATCTGTCTTTGTAGTATCGGTCTTTGTAGAATCGGTCTTTGTAGAATCGGTTTTTGTAGAATCGGTCTGTGTAGAATCGGTTTTTGTAGAATCGGTCTTTGTAGAATCGGTCTTTGTAGAATCGGACTTTGTAGAATCGGTATTTGTAGAATCGGTTTTTGTAGAATCGGTCTTTGTAGAATCGGTTTTTGAAGAATCGGTCTGTGTAGAATCGGTTTTTGTAGAATCGGTCTTTGTATAATCGGTCTTTGTAGAATCGGTCTTTGTCGAATTGGTCTTTGTAGAATCGGTCATTGTAGAATCGGGCTTTGTAGAATCGGTTTTTGTACAATCGGACTTTGTAGAATCGGTATTTGTAGAATCGGTTTTTGCAGAATCGGTCTTTGTAGAATCGGTCTTTGTAAAATCGGTCTTTGTAGAACCGGTTTTTGTAAAATCGGTATTTGTAGAATCGGTATTTGTAGAATCGGACTTTGTAGAATCGGTCTTCATAGAATCGGTCTTTGTAGACTCGGTATTTGTAGAATCGGTTTTTGTAGAATCGGACTTTGTAAAATCGGTATTTGTACAATCGGTTTTTGTAGAATCGGACTTTGTAGAATCGGTTTTTGTAGAATGGGTTTTTGTAGAATCGGTCTTTGTAGAATCGGTTTTTGTAGAATCGGTCTTTGTAGAATCGGTCTTTTGTAGAATCGGTCTTTGTAGAATCGGTCTTTGTAGCATCAGTCTTCGTAGAATCGGTATTTGTACAATCGGTCTTTGTAGAATCGGTTTTTGTAGAATCGGTCTTTGTAGAATCGGTTTTTGTAGAATCGGACTTTGTAGAATCGGTTTTTGTAGAATTGGTTTTTGTAGAATCGGTTTTTGTAGAATCGGTCTTTGTAGAATCGGTCTTTGTAGAATCGGTCTTTGTAGAATCGGTCTTTGTAGAATCGGTTTTTGTAGAATCGGTCTTTGTAGAATCGGTATTTGTACAATCGGTCTTTGTAGAATCGGTTTTTGTAGAATCGGACTTTGTAGAATCGGTTTTTGTAGAATTGGTTTTTGTAGAATCGGACTTTGTAGAATCGGACTTTGTAGAATCTGTCTTTGTAGTATCGGTCTTTGTAGAATCGGTCTTTGTAGAATCGGTTTTTGTAGAATCGGTCTGTGTAGAATCGGTTTTTGTAGAATCGGTCTTTGTAGAATCGGTCTTTGTAGAATCGGACTTTGTAGAATCGGTATTTGTAGAATCGGTTTTTGTAGAATCGGTCTTTGTAGAATCGGTTTTTGTAGAATCGGACTTTGTAGAATCGGTCTTTGTAGAATCAGTTTTTGTACAATCGGTCTTTGTAGAATCGGCCTTTGTAGAATCGGTATTTGTAGAATCGGTATTTGTAGAATCGGTTTTTGTAGAATCGGACTTTGTAGAATCGGTATTTGTACAATCGGTTTTTGTAGAATCGGACTTTGTAGAATTAATTTTTGTATAATCGGTTTTTGTAGAATCAGACTTTATAGAATCAGACTTTGTAAAATCGGTTTTTGCAGAATCGGTTTTTGTAGAATCGGACTTTGTAGAATCGGACTTTGTAGAATCTGTCTTTGTAGTATCGGTCTTTGTAGAATCGGTCTTTGTAGAATCGGTTTTTGTAGAATCGGTCTGTGTAGAATCGGTTTTTGTAGAATCGGTCTTTGTAGAATCGGTCTTTGTAGAATCGGACTTTGTAGAATCGATATTTGTAGAATCGGTTTTTGTAGAATCGGTCTTTGTAGAATCGGTCTTTGTAAAATCGGTCTTTGTAGAACCGGTTTTTGTAGAATCGGTATTTGTAGAATCGGAATTTGTAGAATCGGACTTTGTAGAATCGGTCTTTGTAGAATCGGTCTTTGTAGACTCGGTATTTGTAGAATCGGTTTTTGTAGAATCGGACTTTGTAAAATCGGTATTTGTACAATCGGTTTTTGTAGAATCGGACTTTGTAGAATCGGTTTTTGTAGAATCGGTTTTTGTAGAATCGGTCTTTGTAGAATCGGTTTTTGTAGAATCGGTCTTTGTAGAATCGGTCTTTGTAGAATCGGTCTTTGTAGAATCGGTTTTTGTAGAATCGGTCTTTGTAGAATCGGTATTTGAACAATCGGTCTTTGTAGAATCGGACTTTGTAGAATCTGTCTTTGTAGTATCGGTCTTTGTAGAATCGGTCTTTGTAGAATCGGTTTTTAAAGAATCGGTCTGTGTAGAATCGGTTTTTGTAGAATCGGTCTTTGTATAATCGGTCTTTGTAGAATCGGTCTTTGTCGAATTGGTCTTTGTAGAATCGGTCATTGTAGAATCGGGCTTTGTAGAATCGGTTTTTGTACAATCGGACTTTGTAGAATCGGTATTTGTAGAATCGGTTTTTGCAGAATCGGTCTTTGTAGAATCGGTCTTTGTAAAATCGGTCTTTGTAGAACCGGTTTTTGTAGAATCGGTATTTGTAGAATCGGTATTTGTAGAATCGGACTTTGTAGAATCGGTCTTTATAGAATCGGTCTTTGTAGACTCGGTATTTGTAGAATCGGTTTTTGTAGAATCGGACTTTGTAAAATCGGTATTTGTACAATCGGTTTTTGTAGAATCGGACTTTGTAGAATCGGTTTTTGTAGAATCGGTTTTTGTAGAATCGGTCTTTGTAGAATCGGTTTTTGTAGAATCGGTCTTTGTAAAATCGGTCTTTTGTAGAATCGGTCTTTGTAGAATCGGTCTTTGTAGCATCAGTCTTCGTAGAATCGGTATTTGTACAATCGGTCTTTGTAGAATCGGTTTTTGTAGAATCGGTCTTTGTAGAATCGGTTTTTGTAGAATCGGACTTTGTAGAATCGGTTTTTGTAGAATTGGTTTTTGTAGAATCGGTTTTTGTAGAATCGGTCTTTGTAGAATCGGTCTTTGTAGAATCGGTCTTTGTAGAATCGGTCTTTGTAGAATCGGTTTTTGTAGAATCGGTCTTTGTAGAATCGGTATTTGTACAATCGGTCTTTGTAGAATCGGTTTTTGTAGAATCGGACTTTGTAGAATCGGTTTTTGTAGAATTGGTTTTTGTAGAATCGGACTTTGTAGAATCGGACTTTGTAGAATCTGTCTTTGTAGTATCGGTCTTTGTAGAATCGGTCTTTGTAGAATCGGTTTTTGTAGAATCGGTCTGTGTAGAATCGGTTTTTGTAGAATCGGTCTTTGTAGAATCGGTCTTTGTAGAATCGGACTTTGTAGAATCGGTATTTGTAGAATCGGTTTTTGTAGAATCGGTCTTTGTAGAATCGGTTTTTGTAGAATCGGTCTTTGTAGAATCGGTATTTGTACAATCGGTCTTTGTAGAATCGGTTTTTGTAGAATCGGACTTTGTAGAATCGGTTTTTGTAGAATTGGTTTTTGTAGAATCGGACTTTGTAGAATCGGACTTTGTAGAATCTGTCTTTGTAGTATCGGTCTTTGTAGAATCGGTCTTTGTAGAATCGGTTTTTGTAGAATCGGTCTGTGTAGAATCGGTTTTTGTAGAATCGGTCTTTGTAGAATCGGTCTTTGTAGAATCGGACTTTGTAGAATCGGTATTTGTAGAATCGGTTTTTGTAGAATCGGTCTTTGTAGAATCGGTTTTTGTAGAATCGGTCTTTGTAGAATTGGTTTTTGTAGAATCGGTTTTTGTAGAATCTGTCTTTGTAGAATCTGTTTTTGTAGAATCGGTCTTTGTAGAATCGGTTTTTGTAGAAACTGTCTTTGTAGAATCGGTTTTTGTAGAATCGGTTTTTGTAGAATCGGTTTTTGTAGAATCGGTATTTGTAGAATCGGTTTTTGTAGAATCGGTCTTTGTAGAATCGGTCTTTGTAGAATCGGTCTTTGTAGAATCGGTCTTAGTAGAATCGGTTTTTGTAGAATCGGTCTTTGTAGAATCGGTCTTTGTAGAATCGGACTTTGTAGAATCGGTATTTGTAGAATCGGTTTTTGTAGAATCGGTCTTTGTAGAATCAGTTTTTGTAGAATCGGTCTTTGTAGAATCGGTTTTTGTATAATCGGTCTGTGTAGAATCGGTTTTTGTAGAATCGGTCTTTGTATAATCGGTCTTTGTAGAATCGGTCTTTGTCGAATTGGTCTTTGTAGAATCGGTCATTGTAGAATCGGGCTTTGTAGAATCGGTTTTTGTACAATCGGAATTTGTAGAATCGGTATTTGTAGAATCGGTTTTTGTAAAATCGGTCTTTGTAGAATCGGCCTTTGTAGAATCGGTATTTGTAGAATCGGTTTTTGTAGAATCGGTTTTTGTTGAATCGGACTTTGTAGAATCGGTATTTGTACAATCGGTTTTTGTAGAATCGGACTTTGTAGAATCAATTTTTGTATAATCGGTTTTTGTAGAATCAGACTTTATAGAATCAGACTTTGTAAAATCGGTTTTTGCAGAATCGGTTTTTGTAGAATCGGACTTTGTAGAATCGGTATTTGTAGAATCGGTTTTTGTAGTATCGGTCTTTGTAGAATCGGTCTTTGTAGAATCTGTCTTTGTAGTATCGGTCTTTGTAGAATCGGTCTTTGTAGAATCGGTTTTTGTAGAATCGGTCTTTGTAGAATCGGTCTTTGTAGAATCGGACTTTGTAGAATCGATGTTTGTAGAATCGGTTTTTGTAGAATCGGTCTTTGTAGAATCGGTCTTTGTAAAATCGGTCTTTGTAGAACCGGTTTTTGTAGAATCGGTATTTGTAGAATCGGTATTTGTAGAATCGGACTTTGTTGAATCGGTCTTTGTAGAATCGGTCTTTGTAGAATTGGTTTTTGTAGAATCGGTCTGTGTAGAATCGGTCTTTGTAGAATCGGTCTTTGTAGCATCAGTCTTCGTAGAATCGGTATTTGTACAATCGGTCTTTGTAAAATCGGTTTTTGTAGAATCGGTCTTTGTAGAATCGGTTTTTGTAGAATCGGTCTTTGTAGAATTGGTTTTTGTAGAATCGGTCTGTGTAGAATCGGTTTTTGTAGAATCGGTCTTTGTAGAATCGGTCTTTGTAGCATCAGTCTTCGTAGAATCGGTATTTGTACAATCGGTCTTTGTAGAATCGGTTTTTGTAGAATCGGACTTTGTAGAATCGGTCTTTGTAGAATCGGTATTTGTAGAATAGGACTTTTCAGAATCTGTTTTTTTAGAATCGGTCTTTGTAGAATCTGTATTTGTAGAATCGGTCTTTGTAGAATCGGTATTTGTAGAATCGGTATTTGTAGAATCAGTATTTGTAGAATCGGTTTTTGTAGAAACGGTCTTTGTAGAATCGGTTTTTGTAGAATCGGTTTTTGTAGAATCGGTATTTGTAGAATCGGTTTTTGTAGAATCCGTCTTTGTAGAATCGGTCTGTGTAGAATCGGTTTTTGTAGAATCGGACTTTGTAGAATCGGTTTTTGTAGAATTGGTTTTTGTAGAATCGGACTTTGTAGAATCGGACTTTGTAGAATCTGTCTTTGTAGTATCGGTCTTTGTAGAATCGGTCTTTGTAGAATCGGTTTTTGTATAATCGGTCTGTGTAGAATCGGTTTTTGTAGAATCGGTCTTTGTATAATCGGTCTTTGTAGAATCGGTCTTTGTCGAACCGGTTTTTGTAGAATCGGTATTTGTAGAATCGGAATTTGTAGAATCGGACTTTGTAGAATCGGTCTTTGTAGAATCGGTCTTTGTAGACTCGGTATTTGTAGAATCGGTTTTTGTAGAATCGGACTTTGTAAAATCGGTATTTGTACAATCGGTTTTTGTAGAATCGGACTTTGTAGAATCGGTTTTTGTAGAATCGGTTTTTGTAGAATCGGTCTTTGTAGAATCGGTTTTTGTAGAATCGGTCTTTGTAGAATCGGTCTTTGTAGAATCGGTCTTTGTAGAATCTGTATTTGTAGAATCGGTCTTTGTAGAATCGGTATTTGAACAATCGGTCTTTGTAGAATCGGACTTTGTAGAATCTGTCTTTGTAGTATCGGTCTTTGTAGAATCGGTCTTTGTAGAATCGGTTTTTGAAGAATCGGTCTGTGTAGAATCGGTTTTTGTAGAATCGGTCTTTGTATAATCGGTCTTTGTAGAATCGGTCTTTGTCGAATTGGTCTTTGTAGAATCGGTCATTGTAGAATCGGGCTTTGTAGAATCGGTTTTTGTACAATCGGACTTTGTAGAATCGGTATTTGTAGAATCGGTTTTTGCAGAATCGGTCTTTGTAGAATCGGTCTTTGTAAAATCGGTCTTTGTAGAACCGGTTTTTGTAGAATCGGTATTTGTAGAATCGGTATTTGTAGAATCGGACTTTGTAGAATCGGTCTTTATAGAATCGGTCTTTGTAGACTCGGTATTTGTAGAATCGGTTTTTGTAGAATCGGACTTTGTAAAATCGGTATTTGTACAATCGGTTTTTGTAGAATCGGACTTTGTAGAATCGGTTTTTGTAGAATCGGTTTTTGTAGAATCGGTCTTTGTAGAATCGGTTTTTGTAGAATCGGTCTTTGTAAAATCGGTCTTTTGTAGAATCGGTCTTTGTAGAATCGGTCTTTGTAGCATCAGTCTTCGTAGAATCGGTATTTGTACAATCGGTCTTTGTAGAATCGGTTTTTGTAGAATCGGTCTTTGTAGAATCGGTTTTTGTAGAATCGGACTTTGTAGAATCGGTTTTTGTAGAATTGGTTTTTGTAGAATCGGTTTTTGTAGAATCGGTCTTTGTAGAATCGGTCTTTGTAGAATCGGTCTTTGTAGAATCGGTCTTTGTAGAATCGGTTTTTGTAGAATCGGTCTTTGTAGAATCGGTATTTGTACAATCGGTCTTTGTAGAATCGGTTTTTGTAGAATCGGACTTTGTAGAATCGGTTTTTGTAGAATTGGTTTTTGTAGAATCGGACTTTGTAGAATCGGACTTTGTAGAATCTGTCTTTGTAGTATCGGTCTTTGTAGAATCGGTCTTTGTAGAATCGGTTTTTGTAGAATCGGTCTGTGTAGAATCGGTTTTTGTAGAATCGGTCTTTGTAGAATCGGTCTTTGTAGAATCGGACTTTGTAGAATCGGTATTTGTAGAATCGGTTTTTGTAGAATCGGTCTTTGTAGAATCGGTTTTTGTAGAATCGGTCTTTGTAGAATCGGTATTTGTACAATCGGTCTTTGTAGAATCGGTTTTTGTAGAATCGGACTTTGTAGAATCGGTTTTTGTAGAATTGGTTTTTGTAGAATCGGACTTTGTAGAATCGGACTTTGTAGAATCTGTCTTTGTAGTATCGGTCTTTGTAGAATCGGTCTTTGTAGAATCGGTTTTTGTAGAATCGGTCTGTGTAGAATCGGTTTTTGTAGAATCGGTCTTTGTAGAATCGGTCTTTGTAGAATCGGACTTTGTAGAATCGGTATTTGTAGAATCGGTTTTTGTAGAATCGGTCTTTGTAGAATCGGTTTTTGTAGAATCGGTCTTTGTAGAATTGGTTTTTGTAGAATCGGTTTTTGTAGAATCTGTCTTTGTAGAATCTGTTTTTGTAGAATCGGTCTTTGTAGAATCGGTTTTTGTAGAAACTGTCTTTGTAGAATCGGTTTTTGTAGAATCGGTTTTTGTAGAATCGGTTTTTGTAGAATCGGTATTTGTAGAATCGGTTTTTGTAGAATCGGTCTTTGTAGAATCGGTCTTTGTAGAATCGGTCTTTGTAGAATCGGTCTTAGTAGAATCGGTTTTTGTAGAATCGGTCTTTGTAGAATCGGTCTTTGTAGAATCGGACTTTGTAGAATCGGTATTTGTAGAATCGGTTTTTGTAGAATCGGTCTTTGTAGAATCGGTTTTTGTAGAATCGGTCTTTGTAGAATCGGTTTTTGTATAATCGGTCTGTGTAGAATCGGTTTTTGTAGAATCGGTCTTTGTATAATCGGTCTTTGTAGAATCGGTCTTTGTCGAATTGGTCTTTGTAGAATCGGTCATTGTAGAATCGGGCTTTGTAGAATCGGTTTTTGTACAATCGGAATTTGTAGAATCGGTATTTGTAGAATCGGTTTTTGTAAAATCGGTCTTTGTAGAATCGGCCTTTGTAGAATCGGTATTTGTAGAATCGGTTTTTGTAGAATCGGTTTTTGTTGAATCGGACTTTGTAGAATCGGTATTTGTTCAATCGGTTTTTGTAGAATCGGACTTTGTAGAATCAATTTTTGTATAATCGGTTTTTGTAGAATCAGACTTTATAGAATCAGACTTTGTAAAATCGGTTTTTGCAGAATCGGTTTTTGTAGAATCGGACTTTGTAGAATCGGTATTTGTAGAATCGGTTTTTGTAGTATCGGTCTTTGTAGAATCGGTCTTTGTAGAATCTGTCTTTGTAGTATCGGTCTTTGTAGAATCGGTCTTTGTAGAATCGGTTTTTGTAGAATCGGTCTTTGTAGAATCGGTCTTTGTAGAATCGGACTTTGTAGAATCGATGTTTGTAGAATCGGTTTTTGTAGAATCGGTCTTTGTAGAATCGGTCTTTGTAAAATCGGTCTTTGTAGAACCGGTTTTTGTAGAATCGGTATTTGTAGAATCGGTATTTGTAGAATCGGACTTTGTTGAATCGGTCTTTGTAGAATCGGTCTTTGTAGAATTGGTTTTTGTAGAATCGGTCTGTGTAGAATCGGTCTTTGTAGAATCGGTCTTTGTAGCATCAGTCTTCGTAGAATCGGTATTTGTACAATCGGTCTTTGTAGAATCGGTTTTTGTAGAATCGGTCTTTGTAGAATCGGTTTTTGTAGAATCGGTCTTTGTAGAATTGGTTTTTGTAGAATCGGTCTGTGTAGAATCGGTTTTTGTAGAATCGGTCTTTGTAGAATCGGTCTTTGTAGCATCAGTCTTCGTAGAATCGGTATTTGTACAATCGGTCTTTGTAGAATCGGTTTTTGTAGAATCGGACTTTGTAGAATCGGTCTTTGTAGAATCGGTATTTGTAGAATAGGACTTTTCAGAATCTGTTTTTTTAGAATCGGTCTTTGTAGAATCTGTATTTGTAGAATCGGTCTTTGTAGAATCGGTATTTGTAGAATCGGTATTTGTAGAATCAGTATTTGTAGAATCGGTTTTTGTAGAAACGGTCTTTGTAGAATCGGTTTTTGTAGAATCGGTTTTTGTAGAATCGGTATTTGTAGAATCGGTTTTTGTAGAATCCGTCTTTGTAGAATCGGTCTGTGTAGAATCGGTTTTTGTAGAATCGGTCTTTGTAGAATCGGTCTTTGTAGAATCGGACTTTGTAGAATCGGTATTTGTAGAATCGGTTTTTGTAGAATCGGTCTTTGTAGAATCGGTTTTTGTAGAATCGGTCTTTGTAGAATTGGTTTTTGTAGAATCGGTTTTTGTAGAATCGGTCTTTGTAGAATCTGTTTTTGTAGAATCGGTCTTTGTAGAATCGGTTTTTGTAGAAACTGTCTTTGTAGAATCGGTTTTTGTAGAATCGGTTTTTGTAGAATCGGTATTTGTAGAATCGGTCTTTGTAGAATCGGTCTTTGTAGAATCGGTCTTTGTAGAATCGGTCTTAGTAGAATCGGTTTTTGTAGAATCGGACTTTGTAGAATCGGTTTTTGTAGAATTGGTTTTTGTAGAATCGGACTTTGTAGAATCGGACTTTGTAGAATCTGTCTTTGTAGTATCGGTCTTTGTAGAATCGGTCTTTGTAGAATCGGTTTTTGTATAATCGGTCTGTGTAGAATCGGTTTTTGTAGAATCGGTCTTTGTATAATCGGTCTTTGTAGAATCGGTCTTTGTCGAATTGGTCTTTGTAGAATCGGTCATTGTAGAATCGGGCTTTGTAGAATCGGTTTTTGTACAATCGGAATTTGTAGAATCGGTATTTGTAGAATCGGTTTTTGTAAAATCGGTCTTTGTAGAATCGGCCTTTGTAGAATCGGTATTTGTAGAATCGGTATTTGTAGAATCGGTTTTTGTTGAATCGGACTTTGTAGAATCGGTATTTGTACAATCGGTTTTTGTAGAATCGGACTTTGTAGAATCAATTTTTGTATAATCGGTTTTTGTAGAATCAGACTTTATAGAATCGGACTTTGTAAAATCGGTTTTTGCAGAATCGGTTTTTGTAGAATCGGACTTTGTAGAATCGGACTTTGTAGAATCGGTCTTTGTAGAATTGGTTTTTGTAGAATCGGACTTTGTAGAATCGGTCTTTGTAGAATCGGTTTTTGTACAATCGGTCTTTGTAGAATCGGCCTTTGTAGAATCGGTATTTTGTAGAATCGGTATTTGTAGAATCGGTTTTTGTAGAATCGGACTTTGTAGAATCGGTATTTGTACAATCGGTTTTTGTAGAATCGGACTTTGTAGAATCAATTTTTGTATAATCGGTTTTTGTAGAATCAGACTTTATAGAATCAGACTTTGTAAAATCGGTTTTTGCAGAATCGGTTTTTGTAGAATCGGACTTTGTAGAATCGGTATTTGTAGAATCGGTTTTTGTAGTATCGGTCTTTGTAGAATCGGTCTTTGTAGAATCGGTTTTTGTAGAATCGGTCTTTGTAGAATCGGTTTTTGTAGAATTGGTTTTTGTAGAATCGGACTTTGTAGAATCGGACTTTGTAGAATCTGTCTTTGTAGTATCGGTCTTTGTAGAATCGGTCTTTGTAGAATCGGTTTTTGTAGAATCGGCCTTTGTAGAATCGGTCTTTGTAGAATCGGACTTTGTAGAATCGATATTTGTAGAATCGGTTTTTGTAGAATCGGTCTTTGTAGAATCGGTTTTTGTAGAATCGGTCTTTGTAGAATTGGTTTTTGTAGAATCGGTCTGTGTAGAATCGGTTTTTGTAGAATCGGTCTTTGTAGAATCGGTCTTTGTAGCATCAGTCTTCGTAGAATCGGTATTTGTACAATCGGTCTTTGTAGAATCGGTATTTGTACAATCGGTCTTTGTAGAATCGGTTTTTGTAGAATCGGACTTTGTAGAATCGGTTTTTGTAGAATCGGTTTTTGTAGAATCGGTCTTTGTAGAATCGGTTTTTGTAGAATCGGTCTTTGTAGAATCGGTCTTTTGTTGAATCGGTCTTTGTAGAATCGGTCTTTGTAGCATCAGTCTTCGTAGAATCGGTATTTGTACAATCCGTCTTTGTAGAATCGGTTTTTGTAGAATCGGTCTTTGTAGAATCGGTTTTTGTAGAATCGGTCTTTGTAGAATTGGTTTTTGTAGAATCGGTCTGTCTAGAATCGGTTTTTGTAGAATCGGTCTTTGTAGAATCGGTCTTTGTAGCATCAGTCTTCATAGAATCGGTATTTGTACAATCGGTCTTTGTAGAATCGGTTTTTGTAGAATCGAACTTTGTAGAATCGGTCTTTGTAGAATCGGTATTTGTAGAATAGGACTTTTCAGAATCTGTTTTTTTAGAATCGGTCTTTGTAGAATCTGTATTTGTAGAATCGGTCTTTGTAGAATCGGTATTTGTAGAATCGGTATTTGTAGAATCAGTATTTGTAGAATCGGTTTTTGTAGAAACGGTCTTTGTAGAATCGGTTTTTGTAGAATCGGTTTTTGTAGAATCGGTATTTGTAGAATCGGTTTTTGTAGAATCCGTCTTTGTAGAATCGGTCTTTGTAGAATCGGTTTTTGTAGAATCGGTCTTTGTAGAATCGGTCTTTGTAGAATCGGTTTTTGTAGAATCGGTCTTTGTAGAATCGGTTTTTGTAGAATCGGTCTTTGTAGAATCGGTTTTTGTAGAAACGGTCTTTGTAGAATCGGTTTTTGTAGAATCGGTTTTTGTAGAATCGGTATTTGTAGAATCGGTTTTTGTAGAATCGGTCTTTGTAGAATCGGTCTTTGTAGAATCGGTCTTTGTAGAATCGGTCTTTGTAGAATCGGTTTTTGTAGAATCGGTCTTTGTAGAATCGGTATTTGTACAATCGGTCTTTGTAGAATCGGTTTTTGTAGAATCGGACTTTGTAGAATCGGTTTTTGTAGAATTGGTTTTTGTAGAATCGGACTTTGTAGAATCGGACTTTGTAGAATCTGTCTTTGTAGTATCGGTCTTTGTAGAATCGGTCTTTGTAGAATCGGTTTTTGTAGAATCGGTCTGTGTAGAATCGGTTTTTGTAGAATCGGTCTTTGTAGAATCGGTCTTTGTAGAATCGGACTTTGTAGAATCGGTATTTGTAGAATCGGTTTTTGCAGAATCGGTCTTTGTAGAATCGGTCTTTGTAAAATCGGTCTTTGTAGAATCGGTTTTTGTAGAATCGAACTTTGTAGAATCGGTCTTTGTAGAATCGGTCTTTGTAGAATCGGTTTTTGTAGAAACGGTCTTTGTAGGATCGGTTTTTGTAGAATCGGTTTTTGTAGAATCGGTATTTGTAGAATCGGTTTTTGTAGAATCGGTCTTTGTAGAATCGGTCTTTGTAGAATCGGTCTTTGTAGAATCGGTCTTTGTTGAATCGGTTTTTGTAGAATCGGTCTTTGTAGAATCGGTATTTGTACAATCGGTCTTTGTAGAATCGGTTTTTGTAAAATCGGTCTGTGTAGAATCGGTTTTTGTAGAATCGGTCTTTGTAGAATCGGTCTTTGTAGAATCGGACTTTGTAGAATCGGTATTTGTAGAATCGGTTTTTGCAGAATCGGTCTTTGTAGAATCGGTCTTTGTAAAATCTGTCTTTGTAGAACCGGTTTTTGTAGAATCGGTATTTGTAGAATCGGTATTTGTAGAATCGGACTTTGTAGAATCGGTCTTTGTAGAATCGGTCTTTGTAGACTCGGTATTTGTAGAATCGGTTTTTGTAGAATCGGACTTTGTAAAATCGGTATTTGTACAATCGGTTTTTGTAGAATCGGACTTTGTAGAATCGGTTTTTGTAGAATCGGTTTTTGTAGAATCGGTCTTTGTAGAATCGGTTTTTGTAGAATCGGTCTTTGTAGAATCGGTCTTTGTAGAATCGGTCTTTGTAGAATCGGTTTTTGTAGAATCGGTCTTTGTAGAATCGGTATTTGTACAATCGGTCTTTGTAGAATCGGTTTTTGTAGAATCGGACTTTGTAGAATCGGTTTTTGTAGAATCGGTTTTTGTAGAATCGGTCTTTGTAGAATCGGTTTTTGTAGAATCGGTCTTTGTAGAATCGGTCTTTTGTTGAATCGGTCTTTGTAGAATCGGTCTTTGTAGCATCAGTCTTCGTAGAATCGGTATTTGTACAATCCGTCTTTGTAGAATCGGTTTTTGTAGAATCGGTCTTTGTAGAATCGGTTTTTGTAGAATCGGTCTTTGTAGAATTGGTTTTTGTAGAATCGGTCTGTCTAGAATCGGTTTTTGTAGAATCGGTCTTTGTAGAATCGGTCTTTGTAGCATCAGTCTTCATAGAATCGGTATTTGTACAATCGGTCTTTGTAGAATCGGTTTTTGTAGAATCGAACTTTGTAGAATCGGTCTTTGTAGAATCGGTATTTGTAGAATAGGACTTTTCAGAATCTGTTTTTTTAGAATCGGTCTTTGTAGAATCTGTATTTGTAGAATCGGTCTTTGTAGAATCGGTATTTGTAGAATCGGTATTTGTAGAATCAGTATTTGTAGAATCGGTTTTTGTAGAAACGGTCTTTGTAGAATCGGTTTTTGTAGAATCGGTTTTTGTAGAATCGGTATTTGTAGAATCGGTTTTTGTAGAATCCGTCTTTGTAGAATCGGTCTTTGTAGAATCGGTTTTTGTAGAATCGGTCTTTGTAGAATCGGTCTTTGTAGAATCGGTTTTTGTAGAATCGGTCTTTGTAGAATCGGTTTTTGTAGAATCGGTCTTTGTAGAATCGGTTTTTGTAGAAACGGTCTTTGTAGAATCGGTTTTTGTAGAATCGGTTTTTGTAGAATCGGTATTTGTAGAATCGGTTTTTGTAGAATCGGTCTTTGTAGAATCGGTCTTTGTAGAATCGGTCTTTGTAGAATCGGTCTTTGTAGAATCGGTTTTTGTAGAATCGGTCTTTGTAGAATCGGTATTTGTACAATCGGTCTTTGTAGAATCGGTTTTTGTAGAATCGGACTTTGTAGAATCGGTTTTTGTAGAATTGGTTTTTGTAGAATCGGACTTTGTAGAATCGGACTTTGTAGAATCTGTCTTTGTAGTATCGGTCTTTGTAGAATCGGTCTTTGTAGAATCGGTTTTTGTAGAATCGGTCTGTGTAGAATCGGTTTTTGTAGAATCGGTCTTTGTAGAATCGGTCTTTGTAGAATCGGACTTTGTAGAATCGGTATTTGTAGAATCGGTTTTTGCAGAATCGGTCTTTGTAGAATCGGTCTTTGTAAAATCGGTCTTTGTAGAATCGGTTTTTGTAGAATCGAACTTTGTAGAATCGGTCTTTGTAGAATCGGTATTTGTAGAATAGGACTTTTCAGAATCTGTTTTTTTAGAATCGGTCTTTGTAGAATCTGTATTTGTAGAATCGGTCTTTGTAGAATCGGTATTTGTAGAATCGGTATTTGTAGAATCAGTATTTGTAGAATCGGTTTTTGTAGAAACGGTCTTTGTAGAATCGGTTTTTGTAGAATCGGTTTTTGTAGAATCGGTATTTGTAGAATCGGTTTTTGTAGAATCCGTCTTTGTAGAATCGGTCTTTGTAGAATCGGTTTTTGTAGAATCGGTCTTTGTAGAATCGGTCTTTGTAGAATCGGTTTTTGTAGAATTGGACTTTGTAAAATCGGTATTTGTACAATCGGTTTTTGTAGAATCGGACTTTGTAGAATCGGTTTTTGTAGAATCGGTTTTTGTAGAATCGGTCTTTGTAGAATCGGTTTTTGCAGAAACGGTCTTTGTAGAATCGGTTTTTGTAGAATCGGTTTTTGTAGAATCGGTATTTGTAGAATCGGTTTTTGTAGAATCGGTCTTTGTAGAATCGGTCTTTGTAGAATCGGTCTTTGTAGAATCGGTCTTTGTAGAATCGGTTTTTGTAGAATCAGTATTTGTAGAATCGGTTTTTGTAGAAACGATCTTTGTAGAATCGGTTTTTGTAGAATCGGTTTTTGTAGAATCGGTATTTGTAGAATCGGTTTTTGTAGAATCGGTCTTTGTAGAATCGGTTTTTGTAGAATCGGTCTTTGTAGAATCGGTTTTTGTAGAATCGGTCTTTGTAGAATTGGTTTTTGTAGAATCGGTTTTTGTAGAATCGGTCTTTGTAGAATCTGTATTTGTAGAATCGGTCTTTGTAGAATCGGTTTTTGTAGAAACGGTCTTTGTAGAATCGGTTTTTGTAGAATCGGTTTTTGTAAAATCGGTATTTGTAGAATCGGTTTTTGTAGAATCGGTCTTTGTAGAATCGGTCTTTGTAGAATCGGTCTTTGTAGAATCGGTCTTTGTAGAATCGGTTTTTGTAGAATCAGTCTTTGTAGAATCGGTATTTGTACAATCGGTCTTTGTAGAATCGGTTTTTGTAGAATCGGTCTGTGTAGAATCGGACTTTGTAGAATCGGACTTTGTAGAATCGGTATTTGTAGAATCGGTTTTTGCAGAATCGGTCTTTGTAGAATCGGTCTTTGTAAAATCGGTCTTTGTAGAATCGGTCTTTGTAGAATCGGTTTTTGTAGAATCGGTCTTTGTAGAATCGGTTTTTGTAGAATCGGTCTTTGTAGAATTGGTTTTTGTAGAATCGGTCTTTGTAGAATCGGTTTTTGTAGAATCGGTCTTTGTAGAATTGGTTTTTGTAGAATCGGTTTTTGTAGAATCGGTCTTTGTAGAATCTGTATTTGTAGAATCGGTCTTTGTAGAATCGGTTTTTGTAGAAACGGTCTTTGTAGGATCGGTTTTTGTAGAATCGGTTTTTGTAGAATCGGTCTGTGTAGAATCGGTTTTTGTAGAATCGGTCTTTGTAGAATCGGTCTTTGTAGAATCGGACTTTGTAGAATCGGTATTTGTAGAATCGGTTTTTGTAGAATCGGTCTTTGTAGAATCGGTCTTTGTAGCATCAGTGTTCGTAGAATCGGTATTTGTACAATCGGTCTTTGTAGAATCGGTTTTTGTAGAATCGGACTTTGTAGAATCGGTCTTTGTAGAATCGGTATTTGCAGAATAGGACTTTTCAGAATCTGTTTTTTTAGAATCGGTCTTTGTAGAATCTGTATTTGTAGAATCGGTCTTTGTAGAATCGGTATTTGTAGAATCGGTATTTTTAGAATCAGTATTTGTAGAATCGGTTTTTGTAGAAACGGTCTTTGTAGAATCGGTTTTTGTAGAATCGGTTTTTGTAGAATCGGTATTTGTAGAATCGGTTTTTGTAGAATCGGTCTTTGTAGAATCGGTCTTTGTAGAATCGGTCTTTGTAGAATCGGTCTTTGTAGAATCGGTTTTTGTAGAATCAGTATTTGTAGAATCGGTTTTTGTAGAAACGATCTTTGTAGAATCGGTTTTTGTAGAATCGGTTTTTGTAGAATCGGTATTTGTAGAATCGGTTTTTGTAGAATCGGTCTTTGTAGAATCGGTTTTTGTAGAATCGGTCTTTGTAGAATCGGTTTTTGTAGAATCGGTCTTTGTAGAATTGGTTTTTGTAGAATCGGTTTTTGTAGAATCGGTCTTTGTAGAATCTGTATTTGTAGAATCGGTCTTTGTAGAATCGGTTTTTGTAGAAACGGTCTTTGTAGAATCGGTTTTTGTAGAATCGGTTTTTGTAAAATCGGTATTTGTAGAATCGGTTTTTGTAGAATCGGTCTTTGTAGAATCGGTCTTTGTAGAATCGGTCTTTGTAGAATCGGTCTTTGTAGAATCGGTTTTTGTAGAATCAGTCTTTGTAGAATCGGTATTTGTACAATCGGTCTTTGTAGAATCGGTTTTTGTAGAATCGGTCTGTGTAGAATCGGACTTTGTAGAATCGGACTTTGTAGAATCGGTATTTGTAGAATCGGTTTTTGCAGAATCGGTCTTTGTAGAATCGGTCTTTGTAAAATCGGTCTTTGTAGAATCGGTCTTTGTAGAATCGGTTTTTGTAGAATCGGTCTTTGTAGAATCGGTTTTTGTAGAATCGGTCTTTGTAGAATTGGTTTTTGTAGAATCGGTTTTTGTAGAATCGGTCTTTGTAGAATCTGTATTTGTAGAATCGGTCTTTGTAGAATCGGTTTTTGTAGAAACGGTCTTTGTAGGATCGGTTTTTGTAGAATCGGTTTTTGTAGAATCGGTATTTGTAGAATCGGTTTTTGTAGAATCGGTCTTTGTAGAATCGGTCTTTGTAGAATCGGTCTTTGTAGAATCGGTCTTTGTTGAATCGGTTTTTGTAGAATCGGTCTTTGTAGAATCGGTATTTGTACAATCGGTCTTTGTAGAATCGGTTTTTGTAAAATCGGTCTGTGTAGAATCGGTTTTTGTAGAATCGGTCTTTGTAGAATCGGTCTTTGTAGAATCGGACTTTGTAGAATCGGTATTTGTAGAATCGGTTTTTGCAGAATCGGTCTTTGTAGAATCGGTCTTTGTAAAATCTGTCTTTGTAGAACCGGTTTTTGAAGAATCGGTATTTGTAGAATCGGTATTTGTAGAATCGGACTTTGTAGAATCGGTCTTTGTAGAATCGGTCTTTGTAGACTCGGTATTTGTAGAATCGGTTTTTGTAGAATCGGACTTTGTAAAATCGGTATTTGTACAATCGGTTTTTGTAGAATCGGACTTTGTAGAATCGGTTTTTGTAGAATCGGTTTTTGTAGAATCGGTCTTTGTAGAATCGGTTTTTGTAGAATCGGTCTTTGTAGAATCGGTCTTTGTAGAATCGGTCTTTGTAGAATCGGTTTTTGTAGAATCGGTCTTTGTAGAATCGGTATTTGTACAATCGGTCTTTGTAGAATCGGTTTTTGTAGAATCGGACTTTGTAGAATCGGTTTTTGTAGAATCGGTTTTTGTAGAATCGGTCTTTGTAGAATCGGTTTTTGTAGAATCGGTCTTTGTAGAATCGGTCTTTTGTTGAATCGGTCTTTGTAGAATCGGTCTTTGTAGCATCAGTCTTCGTAGAATCGGTATTTGTACAATCCGTCTTTGTAGAATCGGTTTTTGTAGAATCGGTCTTTGTAGAATCGGTTTTTGTAGAATCGGTCTTTGTAGAATTGGTTTTTGTAGAATCGGTCTGTCTAGAATCGGTTTTTGTAGAATCGGTCTTTGTAGAATCGGTCTTTGTAGCATCAGTCTTCATAGAATCGGTATTTGTACAATCGGTCTTTGTAGAATCGGTTTTTGTAGAATCGAACTTTGTAGAATCGGTCTTTGTAGAATCGGTATTTGTAGAATAGGACTTTTCAGAATCTGTTTTTTTAGAATCGGTCTTTGTAGAATCTGTATTTGTAGAATCGGTCTTTGTAGAATCGGTATTTGTAGAATCGGTATTTGTAGAATCAGTATTTGTAGAATCGGTTTTTGTAGAAACGGTCTTTGTAGAATCGGTTTTTGTAGAATCGGTTTTTGTAGAATCGGTATTTGTAGAATCGGTTTTTGTAGAATCCGTCTTTGTAGAATCGGTCTTTGTAGAATCGGTTTTTGTAGAATCGGTCTTTGTAGAATCGGTCTTTGTAGAATCGGTTTTTGTAGAATCGGTCTTTGTAGAATCGGTTTTTGTAGAATCGGTCTTTGTAGAATCGGTTTTTGTAGAAACGGTCTTTGTAGAATCGGTTTTTGTAGAATCGGTTTTTGTAGAATCGGTATTTGTAGAATCGGTTTTTGTAGAATCGGTCTTTGTAGAATCGGTCTTTGTAGAATCGGTCTTTGTAGAATCGGTCTTTGTAGAATCGGTTTTTGTAGAATCGGTCTTTGTAGAATCGGTATTTGTACAATCGGTCTTTGTAGAATCGGTTTTTGTAGAATCGGACTTTGTAGAATCGGTTTTTGTAGAATTGGTTTTTGTAGAATCGGACTTTGTAGAATCGGACTTTGTAGAATCTGTCTTTGTAGTATCGGTCTTTGTAGAATCGGTCTTTGTAGAATCGGTTTTTGTAGAATCGGTCTGTGTAGAATCGGTTTTTGTAGAATCGGTCTTTGTAGAATCGGTCTTTGTAGAATCGGACTTTGTAGAATCGGTATTTGTAGAATCGGTTTTTGCAGAATCGGTCTTTGTAGAATCGGTCTTTGTAAAATCGGTCTTTGTAGAATCGGTTTTTGTAGAATCGAACTTTGTAGAATCGGTCTTTGTAGAATCGGTCTTTGTAGAATCGGTTTTTGTAGAAACGGTCTTTGTAGGATCGGTTTTTGTAGAATCGGTTTTTGTAGAATCGGTATTTGTAGAATCGGTTTTTGTAGAATCGGTCTTTGTAGAATCGGTCTTTGTAGAATCGGTCTTTGTAGAATCGGTCTTTGTTGAATCGGTTTTTGTAGAATCGGTCTTTGTAGAATCGGTATTTGTACAATCGGTCTTTGTAGAATCGGTTTTTGTAAAATCGGTCTGTGTAGAATCGGTTTTTGTAGAATCGGTCTTTGTAGAATCGGTCTTTGTAGAATCGGACTTTGTAGAATCGGTATTTGTAGAATCGGTTTTTGCAGAATCGGTCTTTGTAGAATCGGTCTTTGTAAAATCTGTCTTTGTAGAACCGGTTTTTGTAGAATCGGTATTTGTAGAATCGGTATTTGTAGAATCGGACTTTGTAGAATCGGTCTTTGTAGAATCGGTCTTTGTAGACTCGGTATTTGTAGAATCGGTTTTTGTAGAATCGGACTTTGTAAAATCGGTATTTGTACAATCGGTTTTTGTAGAATCGGACTTTGTAGAATCGGTTTTTGTAGAATCGGTTTTTGTAGAATCGGTCTTTGTAGAATCGGTTTTTGTAGAATCGGTCTTTGTAGAATCGGTCTTTGTAGAATCGGTCTTTGTAGAATCGGTTTTTGTAGAATCGGTCTTTGTAGAATCGGTATTTGTACAATCGGTCTTTGTAGAATCGGTTTTTGTAGAATCGGACTTTGTAGAATCGGTTTTTGTAGAATCGGTTTTTGTAGAATCGGTCTTTGTAGAATCGGTTTTTGTAGAATCGGTCTTTGTAGAATCGGTCTTTTGTTGAATCGGTCTTTGTAGAATCGGTCTTTGTAGCATCAGTCTTCGTAGAATCGGTATTTGTACAATCCGTCTTTGTAGAATCGGTTTTTGTAGAATCGGTCTTTGTAGAATCGGTTTTTGTAGAATCGGTCTTTGTAGAATTGGTTTTTGTAGAATCGGTCTGTCTAGAATCGGTTTTTGTAGAATCGGTCTTTGTAGAATCGGTCTTTGTAGCATCAGTCTTCATAGAATCGGTATTTGTACAATCGGTCTTTGTAGAATCGGTTTTTGTAGAATCGAACTTTGTAGAATCGGTCTTTGTAGAATCGGTATTTGTAGAATAGGACTTTTCAGAATCTGTTTTTTTAGAATCGGTCTTTGTAGAATCTGTATTTGTAGAATCGGTCTTTGTAGAATCGGTATTTGTAGAATCGGTATTTGTAGAATCAGTATTTGTAGAATCGGTTTTTGTAGAAACGGTCTTTGTAGAATCGGTTTTTGTAGAATCGGTTTTTGTAGAATCGGTATTTGTAGAATCGGTTTTTGTAGAATCCGTCTTTGTAGAATCGGTCTTTGTAGAATCGGTTTTTGTAGAATCGGTCTTTGTAGAATCGGTCTTTGTAGAATCGGTTTTTGTAGAATCGGTCTTTGTAGAATCGGTTTTTGTAGAATCGGTCTTTGTAGAATCGGTTTTTGTAGAAACGGTCTTTGTAGAATCGGTTTTTGTAGAATCGGTTTTTGTAGAATCGGTATTTGTAGAATCGGTTTTTGTAGAATCGGTCTTTGTAGAATCGGTCTTTGTAGAATCGGTCTTTGTAGAATCGGTCTTTGTAGAATCGGTTTTTGTAGAATCGGTCTTTGTAGAATCGGTATTTGTACAATCGGTCTTTGTAGAATCGGTTTTTGTAGAATCGGACTTTGTAGAATCGGTTTTTGTAGAATTGGTTTTTGTAGAATCGGACTTTGTAGAATCGGACTTTGTAGAATCTGTCTTTGTAGTATCGGTCTTTGTAGAATCGGTCTTTGTAGAATCGGTTTTTGTAGAATCGGTCTGTGTAGAATCGGTTTTTGTAGAATCGGTCTTTGTAGAATCGGTCTTTGTAGAATCGGACTTTGTAGAATCGGTATTTGTAGAATCGGTTTTTGCAGAATCGGTCTTTGTAGAATCGGTCTTTGTAAAATCGGTCTTTGTAGAATCGGTTTTTGTAGAATCGAACTTTGTAGAATCGGTCTTTGTAGAATCGGTATTTGTAGAATAGGACTTTTCAGAATCTGTTTTTTTAGAATCGGTCTTTGTAGAATCTGTATTTGTAGAATCGGTCTTTGTAGAATCGGTATTTGTAGAATCGGTATTTGTAGAATCAGTATTTGTAGAATCGGTTTTTGTAGAAACGGTCTTTGTAGAATCGGTTTTTGTAGAATCGGTTTTTGTAGAATCGGTATTTGTAGAATCGGTTTTTGTAGAATCCGTCTTTGTAGAATCGGTCTTTGTAGAATCGGTTTTTGTAGAATCGGTCTTTGTAGAATCGGTCTTTGTAGAATCGGTTTTTGTAGAATTGGACTTTGTAAAATCGGTATTTGTACAATCGGTTTTTGTAGAATCGGACTTTGTAGAATCGGTTTTTGTAGAATCGGTTTTTGTAGAATCGGTCTTTGTAGAATCGGTTTTTGCAGAAACGGTCTTTGTAGAATCGGTTTTTGTAGAATCGGTTTTTGTAGAATCGGTATTTGTAGAATCGGTTTTTGTAGAATCGGTCTTTGTAGAATCGGTCTTTGTAGAATCGGTCTTTGTAGAATCGGTCTTTGTAGAATCGGTTTTTGTAGAATCAGTATTTGTAGAATCGGTTTTTGTAGAAACGATCTTTGTAGAATCGGTTTTTGTAGAATCGGTTTTTGTAGAATCGGTATTTGTAGAATCGGTTTTTGTAGAATCGGTCTTTGTAGAATCGGTTTTTGTAGAATCGGTCTTTGTAGAATCGGTTTTTGTAGAATCGGTCTTTGTAGAATTGGTTTTTGTAGAATCGGTTTTTGTAGAATCGGTCTTTGTAGAATCTGTATTTGTAGAATCGGTCTTTGTAGAATCGGTTTTTGTAGAAACGGTCTTTGTAGAATCGGTTTTTGTAGAATCGGTTTTTGTAAAATCGGTATTTGTAGAATCGGTTTTTGTAGAATCGGTCTTTGTAGAATCGGTCTTTGTAGAATCGGTCTTTGTAGAATCGGTCTTTGTAGAATCGGTTTTTGTAGAATCAGTCTTTGTAGAATCGGTATTTGTACAATCGGTCTTTGTAGAATCGGTTTTTGTAGAATCGGTCTGTGTAGAATCGGACTTTGTAGAATCGGACTTTGTAGAATCGGTATTTGTAGAATCGGTTTTTGCAGAATCGGTCTTTGTAGAATCGGTCTTTGTAAAATCGGTCTTTGTAGAATCGGTCTTTGTAGAATCGGTTTTTGTAGAATCGGTCTTTGTAGAATCGGTTTTTGTAGAATCGGTCTTTGTAGAATTGGTTTTTGTAGAATCGGTTTTTGTAGAATCGGTCTTTGTAGAATCTGTATTTGTAGAATCGGTCTTTGTAGAATCGGTTTTTGTAGAAACGGTCTTTGTAGGATCGGTTTTTGTAGAATCGGTTTTTGTAGAATCGGTATTTGTAGAATCGGTTTTTGTAGAATCGGTCTTTGTAGAATCGGTCTTTGTAGAATCGGTCTTTGTAGAATCGGTCTTTGTTGAATCGGTTTTTGTAGAATCGGTCTTTGTAGAATCGGTATTTGTACAATCGGTCTTTGTAGAATCGGTTTTTGTAAAATCGGTCTGTGTAGAATCGGTTTTTGTAGAATCGGTCTTTGTAGAATCGGTCTTTGTAGAATCGGACTTTGTAGAATCGGTATTTGTAGAATCGGTTTTTGCAGAATCGGTCTTTGTAGAATCGGTCTTTGTAAAATCTGTCTTTGTAGAACCGGTTTTTGTAGAATCGGTATTTGTAGAATCGGTATTTGTAGAATCGGACTTTGTAGAATCGGTCTTTGTAGAATCGGTCTTTGTAGACTCGGTATTTGTAGAATCGGTTTTTGTAGAATCGGACTTTGTAAAATCGGTATTTGTACAATCGGTTTTTGTAGAATCGGACTTTGTAGAATCGGTTTTTGTAGAATCGGTTTTTGTAGAATCGGTCTTTGTAGAATCGGTTTTTGTAGAATCGGTCTTTGTAGAATCGGTCTTTGTAGAATCGGTCTTTGTAGAATCGGTTTTTGTAGAATCGGTCTTTGTAGAATCGGTATTTGTACAATCGGTCTTTGTAGAATCGGTTTTTGTAGAATCGGACTTTGTAGAATCGGTTTTTGTAGAATCGGTTTTTGTAGAATCGGTCTTTGTAGAATCGGTTTTTGTAGAATCGGTCTTTGTAGAATCGGTCTTTTGTTGAATCGGTCTTTGTAGAATCGGTCTTTGTAGCATCAGTCTTCGTAGAATCGGTATTTGTACAATCCGTCTTTGTAGAATCGGTTTTTGTAGAATCGGTCTTTGTAGAATCGGTTTTTGTAGAATCGGTCTTTGTAGAATTGGTTTTTGTAGAATCGGTCTGTCTAGAATCGGTTTTTGTAGAATCGGTCTTTGTAGAATCGGTCTTTGTAGCATCAGTCTTCATAGAATCGGTATTTGTACAATCGGTCTTTGTAGAATCGGTTTTTGTAGAATCGAACTTTGTAGAATCGGTCTTTGTAGAATCGGTATTTGTAGAATAGGACTTTTCAGAATCTGTTTTTTTAGAATCGGTCTGTCTAGAATCGGTTTTTGTAGAATCGGTCTTTGTAGAATCGGTCTTTGTAGCATCAGTCTTCATAGAATCGGTATTTGTACAATCGGTCTTTGTAGAATCGGTTTTTGTAGAATCGAACTTTGTAGAATCGGTCTTTGTAGAATCGGTATTTGTAGAATAGGACTTTTCAGAATCTGTTTTTTTAGAATCGGTCTTTGTAGAATCTGTATTTGTAGAATCGGTCTTTGTAGAATCGGTATTTGTAGAATCGGTATTTGTAGAATCAGTATTTGTAGAATCGGTTTTTGTAGAAACGGTCTTTGTAGAATCGGTTTTTGTAGAATCGGTTTTTGTAGAATCGGTATTTGTAGAATCGGTTTTTGTAGAATCCGTCTTTGTAGAATCGGTCTTTGTAGAATCGGTTTTTGTAGAATCGGTCTTTGTAGAATCGGTCTTTGTAGAATCGGTTTTTGTAGAATCGGTCTTTGTAGAATCGGTTTTTGTAGAATCGGTCTTTGTAGAATCGGTTTTTGTAGAAACGGTCTTTGTAGAATCGGTTTTTGTAGAATCGGTTTTTGTAGAATCGGTATTTGTAGAATCGGTTTTTGTAGAATCGGTCTTTGTAGAATCGGTCTTTGTAGAATCGGTCTTTGTAGAATCGGTCTTTGTAGAATCGGTTTTTGTAGAATCGGTCTTTGTAGAATCGGTATTTGTACAATCGGTCTTTGTAGAATCGGTTTTTGTAGAATCGGACTTTGTAGAATCGGTTTTTGTAGAATTGGTTTTTGTAGAATCGGACTTTGTAGAATCGGACTTTGTAGAATCTGTCTTTGTAGTATCGGTCTTTGTAGAATCGGTCTTTGTAGAATCGGTTTTTGTAGAATCGGTCTGTGTAGAATCGGTTTTTGTAGAATCGGTCTTTGTAGAATCGGTCTTTGTAGAATCGGACTTTGTAGAATCGGTATTTGTAGAATCGGTTTTTGCAGAATCGGTCTTTGTAGAATCGGTCTTTGTAAAATCGGTCTTTGTAGAATCGGTTTTTGTAGAATCGAACTTTGTAGAATCGGTCTTTGTAGAATCGGTATTTGTAGAATAGGACTTTTCAGAATCTGTTTTTTTAGAATCGGTCTTTGTAGAATCTGTATTTGTAGAATCGGTCTTTGTAGAATCGGTATTTGTAGAATCGGTATTTGTAGAATCAGTATTTGTAGAATCGGTTTTTGTAGAAACGGTCTTTGTAGAATCGGTTTTTGTAGAATCGGTTTTTGTAGAATCGGTCTTTGTATAATCGGTCTTTGTAGAATCGGTCTTTGTCGAATTGGTCTTTGTAGAATCGGTCATTGTAGAATCGGGCTTTGTAGAATCGGTTTTTGTACAATCGGACTTTGTAGAATCGGTATTTGTAGAATCGGTTTTTGCAGAATCGGTCTTTGTAGAATCGGTCTTTGTAGAATCGGTCTTTGTAGACTCGGTATTTGTAGAATCGGTTTTTGTAGAATCGGACTTTGTAAAATCGGTATTTGTACAATCGGTTTTTGTAGAATCGGACTTTGTAGAATCGGTTTTTGTAGAATCGGTCTTTGTAGCATCAGTCTTCGTAGAATCGGTATTTGTACAATCGGTCTTTGTAGAATCGGTTTTTGTAGAATCGGTTTTTGTAGAATCGGTTTTTGTAGAATCGGTCTTTGTAGAATTGGTTTTTGTAGAATCGGTCTGTGTAGAATCGGTTTTTGTAGAAACGGTCTTTGTAGAATCGGTCTTTGTAGCATCAGTGTTCGTAGAATCGGTATTTGTACAATCGGTCTTTGTAGAATCGGTTTTTGTAGAATCGGACTTTGTAGGATCGGTCTTTGTAGAATCGGTTTTTGTAGAATCGGTTTTTGTAGAATCGGTCTTTGTAGAATTGGTTTTTGTAGAATCGGTCTGTGTAGAATCGGTTTTTGTAGAATCGGTCTTTGTAGAATCGGTCTTTGTAGCATCAGTGTTCGTAGAATCGGTATTTGTACAATCGGTCTTTGTAGAATCGGTTTTTGTATAATCGGTCTTTGTAGAATCGGTCTTTGTCGAATTGGTCTTTGTAGAATCGGTCATTGTAGAATCGGGCTTTGTAGAATCGGTTTTTGTACAATCGGACTTTGTAGAATCGGTATTTGTAGAATCGGTTTTTGCAGAATCGGTCTTTGTAGAATCGGTCTTTGTAAAATCGGTCTTTGTAGAACCGGTTTTTGTAGAATCGGTATTTGTAGAATCGGTATTTGTAGAATCGGACTTTGTAGAATCGGTCTTTGTAGAATCGGTTTTTGTAGAATCGGTCTTTGTATAATCGGTCTTTGTAGAATCGGTCTTTGTCGAATTGGTCTTTGTAGAATCGGTCATTGTAGAATCGGGCTTTGTAGAATCGGTTTTTGTACAATCGGACTTTGTAGAATCGGTATTTGTAGAATCGGTTTTTGCAGAATCGGTCTTTGTAGAATCGGTCTTTGTAAAATCGGTCTTTGTAGAACCGGTTTTTGTAAAATCGGTTTTTGTAGAATCGGTCTTTGTAGAATCGGTTTTTGTAGAATCGGTCTTTGTAGAATCGGTTTTTGTAGAATCGGTCTTTGTAGAATTGGTTTTTGTAGAATCGGTTTTTGTAGAATCGGTCTTTGTAGAATCTGTATTTGTAGAATCGGTCTTTGTAGAATCGGTTTTTGTAGAAACGGTCTTTGTAGGATCGGTTTTTGTAGAATCGGTTTTTGTAGAATCGGTCTGTGTAGAATCGGTTTTTGTAGAATCGGTCTTTGTAGAATCGGTCTTTGTAGAATCGGACTTTGTAGAATCGGTATTTGTAGAATCGGTTTTTGTAGAATCGGTCTTTGTAGAATCGGTCTTTGTAGCATCAGTGTTCGTAGAATCGGTATTTGTACAATCGGTCTTTGTAGAATCGGTTTTTGTAGAATCGGACTTTGTAGAATCGGTCTTTGTAGAATCGGTATTTGCAGAATAGGACTTTTCAGAATCTGTTTTTTTAGAATCGGTCTTTGTAGAATCTGTATTTGTAGAATCGGTCTTTGTAGAATCGGTATTTGTAGAATCGGTATTTTTAGAATCAGTATTTGTAGAATCGGTTTTTGTAGAAACGGTCTTTGTAGAATCGGTTTTTGTAGAATCGGTTTTTGTAGAATCGGTATTTGTAGAATCGGTTTTTGTAGAATCGGTCTTTGTAGAATCGGTCTTTGTAGAATCGGTCTTTGTAGAATCGGTCTTTGTAGAATCGGTTTTTGTAGAATCAGTATTTGTAGAATCGGTTTTTGTAGAAACGATCTTTGTAGAATCGGTTTTTGTAGAATCGGTTTTTGTAGAATCGGTATTTGTAGAATCGGTTTTTGTAGAATCGGTCTTTGTAGAATCGGTTTTTGTAGAATCGGTCTTTGTAGAATCGGTTTTTGTAGAATCGGTCTTTGTAGAATTGGTTTTTGTAGAATCGGTTTTTGTAGAATCGGTCTTTGTAGAATCTGTATTTGTAGAATCGGTCTTTGTAGAATCGGTTTTTGTAGAAACGGTCTTTGTAGAATCGGTTTTTGTAGAATCGGTTTTTGTAAAATCGGTATTTGTAGAATCGGTTTTTGTAGAATCGGTCTTTGTAGAATCGGTCTTTGTAGAATCGGTCTTTGTAGAATCGGTCTTTGTAGAATCGGTTTTTGTAGAATCAGTCTTTGTAGAATCGGTATTTGTACAATCGGTCTTTGTAGAATCGGTTTTTGTAGAATCGGTCTGTGTAGAATCGGACTTTGTAGAATCGGACTTTGTAGAATCGGTATTTGTAGAATCGGTTTTTGCAGAATCGGTCTTTGTAGAATCGGTCTTTGTAAAATCGGTCTTTGTAGAATCGGTCTTTGTAGAATCGGTTTTTGTAGAATCGGTCTTTGTAGAATCGGTTTTTGTAGAATCGGTCTTTGTAGAATTGGTTTTTGTAGAATCGGTTTTTGTAGAATCGGTCTTTGTAGAATCTGTATTTGTAGAATCGGTCTTTGTAGAATCGGTTTTTGTAGAAACGGTCTTTGTAGGATCGGTTTTTGTAGAATCGGTTTTTGTAGAATCGGTATTTGTAGAATCGGTTTTTGTAGAATCGGTCTTTGTAGAATCGGTCTTTGTAGAATCGGTCTTTGTAGAATCGGTCTTTGTTGAATCGGTTTTTGTAGAATCGGTCTTTGTAGAATCTGTATTTGCAGAATCGGTCTTTGTAGAATCGGTCTTTGTAAAATCGGTCTTTGTAGAATCGGTCTTTGTAGAATCGGTTTTTGTAGAATCGGTCTTTGTAGAATCGGTTTTTGTAGAATCGGTCTTTGTAGAATTGGTTTTTGTAGAATCGGTTTTTGTAGAATCGGTCTTTGTAGAATCTGTATTTGTAGAATCGGTCTTTGTAGAATCGGTTTTTGTAGAAACGGTCTTTGTAGGATCGGTTTTTGTAGAATCGGTTTTTGTAGAATCGGTATTTGTAGAATCGGTTTTTGTAGAATCGGTCTTTGTAGAATCGGTCTTTGTAGAATCGGTCTTTGTAGAATCGGTCTTTGTTGAATCGGTTTTTGTAGAATCGGTCTTTGTAGAATCGGTATTTGTACAATCGGTCTTTGTAGAATCGGTTTTTGTAAAATCGGTCTGTGTAGAATCGGTTTTTGTAGAATCGGTCTTTGTAGAATCGGTCTTTGTAGAATCGGACTTTGTAGAATCGGTATTTGTAGAATCGGTTTTTGCAGAATCGGTCTTTGTAGAATCGGTCTTTGTAAAATCTGTCTTTGTAGAACCGGTTTTTGTAGAATCGGTATTTGTAGAATCGGTATTTGTAGAATCGGACTTTGTAGAATCGGTCTTTGTAGAATCGGTCTTTGTAGACTCGGTATTTGTAGAATCGGTTTTTGTAGAATCGGACTTTGTAAAATCGGTATTTGTACAATCGGTTTTTGTAGAATCGGACTTTGTAGAATCGGTTTTTGTAGAATCGGTTTTTGTAGAATCGGTCTTTGTAGAATCGGTTTTTGTAGAATCGGTCTTTGTAGAATCGGTCTTTGTAGAATCGGTCTTTGTAGAATCGGTTTTTGTAGAATCGGTCTTTGTAGAATCGGTATTTGTACAATCGGTCTTTGTAGAATCGGTTTTTGTAGAATCGGACTTTGTAGAATCGGTTTTTGTAGAATCGGTTTTTGTAGAATCGGTCTTTGTAGAATCGGTTTTTGTAGAATCGGTCTTTGTAGAATCGGTCTTTTGTTGAATCGGTCTTTGTAGAATCGGTCTTTGTAGCATCAGTCTTCGTAGAATCGGTATTTGTACAATCCGTCTTTGTAGAATCGGTTTTTGTAGAATCGGTCTTTGTAGAATCGGTTTTTGTAGAATCGGTCTTTGTAGAATTGGTTTTTGTAGAATCGGTCTGTCTAGAATCGGTTTTTGTAGAATCGGTCTTTGTAGAATCGGTCTTTGTAGCATCAGTCTTCATAGAATCGGTATTTGTACAATCGGTCTTTGTAGAATCGGTTTTTGTAGAATCGAACTTTGTAGAATCGGTCTTTGTAGAATCGGTATTTGTAGAATAGGACTTTTCAGAATCTGTTTTTTTAGAATCGGTCTTTGTAGAATCTGTATTTGTAGAATCGGTCTTTGTAGAATCGGTATTTGTAGAATCGGTATTTGTAGAATCAGTATTTGTAGAATCGGTTTTTGTAGAAACGGTCTTTGTAGAATCGGTTTTTGTAGAATCGGTTTTTGTAGAATCGGTATTTGTAGAATCGGTTTTTGTAGAATCCGTCTTTGTAGAATCGGTCTTTGTAGAATCGGTTTTTGTAGAATCGGTCTTTGTAGAATCGGTCTTTGTAGAATCGGTTTTTGTAGAATCGGTCTTTGTAGAATCGGTTTTTGTAGAATCGGTCTTTGTAGAATCGGTTTTTGTAGAAACGGTCTTTGTAGAATCGGTTTTTGTAGAATCGGTTTTTGTAGAATCGGTATTTGTAGAATCGGTTTTTGTAGAATCGGTCTTTGTAGAATCGGTCTTTGTAGAATCGGTCTTTGTAGAATCGGTCTTTGTAGAATCGGTTTTTGTAGAATCGGTCTTTGTAGAATCGGTATTTGTACAATCGGTCTTTGTAGAATCGGTTTTTGTAGAATCGGACTTTGTAGAATCGGTTTTTGTAGAATTGGTTTTTGTAGAATCGGACTTTGTAGAATCGGACTTTGTAGAATCTGTCTTTGTAGTATCGGTCTTTGTAGAATCGGTCTTTGTAGAATCGGTTTTTGTAGAATCGGTCTGTGTAGAATCGGTTTTTGTAGAATCGGTCTTTGTAGAATCGGTCTTTGTAGAATCGGACTTTGTAGAATCGGTATTTGTAGAATCGGTTTTTGCAGAATCGGTCTTTGTAGAATCGGTCTTTGTAAAATCGGTCTTTGTAGAATCGGTTTTTGTAGAATCGAACTTTGTAGAATCGGTCTTTGTAGAATCGGTATTTGTAGAATAGGACTTTTCAGAATCTGTTTTTTTAGAATCGGTCTTTGTAGAATCTGTATTTGTAGAATCGGTCTTTGTAGAATCGGTATTTGTAGAATCGGTATTTGTAGAATCAGTATTTGTAGAATCGGTTTTTGTAGAAACGGTCTTTGTAGAATCGGTTTTTGTAGAATCGGTTTTTGTAGAATCGGTATTTGTAGAATCGGTTTTTGTAGAATCCGTCTTTGTAGAATCGGTCTTTGTAGAATCGGTTTTTGTAGAATCGGTCTTTGTAGAATCGGTCTTTGTAGAATCGGTTTTTGTAGAATTGGACTTTGTAAAATCGGTATTTGTACAATCGGTTTTTGTAGAATCGGACTTTGTAGAATCGGTTTTTGTAGAATCGGTTTTTGTAGAATCGGTATTTGTAGAATCGGTTTTTGCAGAAACGGTCTTTGTAGAATCGGTTTTTGTAGAATCGGTTTTTGTAGAATCGGTATTTGTAGAATCGGTTTTTGTAGAATCGGTCTTTGTAGAATCGGTCTTTGTAGAATCGGTCTTTGTAGAATCGGTCTTTGTAGAATCGGTTTTTGTAGAATCAGTATTTGTAGAATCGGTTTTTGTAGAAACGATCTTTGTAGAATCGGTTTTTGTAGAATCGGTTTTTGTAGAATCGGTATTTGTAGAATCGGTTTTTGTAGAATCGGTCTTTGTAGAATCGGTTTTTGTAGAATCGGTCTTTGTAGAATCGGTTTTTGTAGAATCGGTCTTTGTAGAATTGGTTTTTGTAGAATCGGTTTTTGTAGAATCGGTCTTTGTAGAATCTGTATTTGTAGAATCGGTCTTTGTAGAATCGGTTTTTGTAGAAACGGTCTTTGTAGAATCGGTTTTTGTAGAATCGGTTTTTGTAAAATCGGTATTTGTAGAATCGGTTTTTGTAGAATCGGTCTTTGTAGAATCGGTCTTTGTAGAATCGGTCTTTGTAGAATCGGTCTTTGTAGAATCGGTTTTTGTAGAATCAGTCTTTGTAGAATCGGTATTTGTACAATCGGTCTTTGTAGAATCGGTTTTTGTAGAATCGGTCTGTGTAGAATCGGACTTTGTAGAATCGGACTTTGTAGAATCGGTATTTGTAGAATCGGTTTTTGCAGAATCGGTCTTTGTAGAATCGGTCTTTGTAAAATCGGTCTTTGTAGAATCGGTCTTTGTAGAATCGGTTTTTGTAGAATCGGTCTTTGTAGAATCGGTTTTTGTAGAATCGGTCTTTGTAGAATTGGTTTTTGTAGAATCGGTTTTTGTAGAATCGGTCTTTGTAGAATCTGTATTTGTAGAATCGGTCTTTGTAGAATCGGTTTTTGTAGAAACGGTCTTTGTAGGATCGGTTTTTGTAGAATCGGTTTTTGTAGAATCGGTATTTGTAGAATCGGTTTTTGTAGAATCGGTCTTTGTAGAATCGGTCTTTGTAGAATCGGTCTTTGTAGAATCGGTCTTTGTTGAATCGGTTTTTGTAGAATCGGTCTTTGTAGAATCGGTATTTGTACAATCGGTCTTTGTAGAATCGGTTTTTGTAAAATCGGTCTGTGTAGAATCGGTTTTTGTAGAATCGGTCTTTGTAGAATCGGTCTTTGTAGAATCGGACTTTGTAGAATCGGTATTTGTAGAATCGGTTTTTGCAGAATCGGTCTTTGTAGAATCGGTCTTTGTAAAATCTGTCTTTGTAGAACCGGTTTTTGTAGAATCGGTATTTGTAGAATCGGTATTTGTAGAATCGGACTTTGTAGAATCGGTCTTTGTAGAATCGGTCTTTGTAGACTCGGTATTTGTAGAATCGGTTTTTGTAGAATCGGACTTTGTAAAATCGGTATTTGTACAATCGGTTTTTGTAGAATCGGACTTTGTAGAATCGGTTTTTGTAGAATCGGTTTTTGTAGAATCGGTCTTTGTAGAATCGGTTTTTGTAGAATCGGTCTTTGTAGAATCGGTCTTTGTAGAATCGGTCTTTGTAGAATCGGTTTTTGTAGAATCGGTCTTTGTAGAATCGGTATTTGTACAATCGGTCTTTGTAGAATCGGTTTTTGTAGAATCGGACTTTGTAGAATCGGTTTTTGTAGAATCGGTTTTTGTAGAATCGGTCTTTGTAGAATCGGTTTTTGTAGAATCGGTCTTTGTAGAATCGGTCTTTTGTTGAATCGGTCTTTGTAGAATCGGTCTTTGTAGCATCAGTCTTCGTAGAATCGGTATTTGTACAATCCGTCTTTGTAGAATCGGTTTTTGTAGAATCGGTCTTTGTAGAATCGGTTTTTGTAGAATCGGTCTTTGTAGAATTGGTTTTTGTAGAATCGGTCTGTCTAGAATCGGTTTTTGTAGAATCGGTCTTTGTAGAATCGGTCTTTGTAGCATCAGTCTTCATAGAATCGGTATTTGTACAATCGGTCTTTGTAGAATCGGTTTTTGTAGAATCGAACTTTGTAGAATCGGTCTTTGTAGAATCGGTATTTGTAGAATAGGACTTTTCAGAATCTGTTTTTTTAGAATCGGTCTTTGTAGAATCTGTATTTGTAGAATCGGTCTTTGTAGAATCGGTATTTGTAGAATCGGTATTTGTAGAATCAGTATTTGTAGAATCGGTTTTTGTAGAAACGGTCTTTGTAGAATCGGTTTTTGTAGAATCGGTTTTTGTAGAATCGGTATTTGTAGAATCGGTTTTTGTAGAATCCGTCTTTGTAGAATCGGTCTTTGTAGAATCGGTTTTTGTAGAATCGGTCTTTGTAGAATCGGTCTTTGTAGAATCGGTTTTTGTAGAATCGGTCTTTGTAGAATCGGTTTTTGTAGAATCGGTCTTTGTAGAATCGGTTTTTGTAGAAACGGTCTTTGTAGAATCGGTTTTTGTAGAATCGGTTTTTGTAGAATCGGTATTTGTAGAATCGGTTTTTGTAGAATCGGTCTTTGTAGAATCGGTCTTTGTAGAATCGGTCTTTGTAGAATCGGTCTTTGTAGAATCGGTTTTTGTAGAATCGGTCTTTGTAGAATCGGTATTTGTACAATCGGTCTTTGTAGAATCGGTTTTTGTAGAATCGGACTTTGTAGAATCGGTTTTTGTAGAATTGGTTTTTGTAGAATCGGACTTTGTAGAATCGGACTTTGTAGAATCTGTCTTTGTAGTATCGGTCTTTGTAGAATCGGTCTTTGTAGAATCGGTTTTTGTAGAATCGGTCTGTGTAGAATCGGTTTTTGTAGAATCGGTCTTTGTAGAATCGGTCTTTGTAGAATCGGACTTTGTAGAATCGGTATTTGTAGAATCGGTTTTTGCAGAATCGGTCTTTGTAGAATCGGTCTTTGTAAAATCGGTCTTTGTAGAATCGGTTTTTGTAGAATCGAACTTTGTAGAATCGGTCTTTGTAGAATCGGTATTTGTAGAATAGGACTTTTCAGAATCTGTTTTTTTAGAATCGGTCTTTGTAGAATCTGTATTTGTAGAATCGGTCTTTGTAGAATCGGTATTTGTAGAATCGGTATTTGTAGAATCAGTATTTGTAGAATCGGTTTTTGTAGAAACGGTCTTTGTAGAATCGGTTTTTGTAGAATCGGTTTTTGTAGAATCGGTATTTGTAGAATCGGTTTTTGTAGAATCCGTCTTTGTAGAATCGGTCTTTGTAGAATCGGTTTTTGTAGAATCGGTCTTTGTAGAATCGGTCTTTGTAGAATCGGTTTTTGTAGAATTGGACTTTGTAAAATCGGTATTTGTACAATCGGTTTTTGTAGAATCGGACTTTGTAGAATCGGTTTTTGTAGAATCGGTTTTTGTAGAATCGGTCTTTGTAGAATCGGTTTCTGTAGAATCGGTCTTTGTAGAATCGGTTTTTGTAGAATCGGTCTTTGTAGAATCGGTCTTTGTAGCATCAGTCTTCGTAGAATCGGTCTTTGTAGCATCAGTCTTCGTAGAATCGGTATTTGTACAATCGGTCTTTGTAGAATCGGTTTTTGTAGAATCGGTTTTTGTAGAATCGGTCTTTGTAGAATCGGTTTTTGTAGAATCGGTCTTTGTAGAATTGGTTTTTGTAGAATCGGTTTTTGTAGAAACGATCTTTGTAGAATCGGTTTTTGTAGAATCGGTTTTTGTAGAATCGGTATTTGTAGAATCGGTTTTTGTAGAATCGGTCTTTGTAGAATCGGTTTTTGTAGAATCGGTCTTTGTAGAATCGGTTTTTGTAGAATCGGTCTTTGTAGAATTGGTTTTTGTAGAATCGGTTTTTGTAGAATCGGTCTTTGTAGAATCTGTATTTGTAGAATCGGTCTTTGTAGAATCGGTTTTTGTAGAAACGGTCTTTGTAAAATCGGTCTTTGTAGAACCGGTTTTTGTAGAATCGGTATTTGTAGAATCGGTATTTGTAGAATCGGACTTTGTAGAATCGGTCTTTGTAGAATCGGTCTTTGTAGACTCGGTATTTGTAGAATCGGTTTTTGTAGAATCGGACTTTGTAAAATCGGTATTTGTACAATCGGTTTTTGTAGAATCGGACTTTGTAGAATCGGTTTTTGTAGAATCGGTCTTTGTAGCATCAGTCTTCGTAGAATCGGTATTTGTACAATCGGTCTTTGTAGAATCGGTTTTTGTAGAATCGGTTTTTGTAGAATCGGTTTTTGTAGAATCGGTCTTTGTAGAATTGGTTTTTGTAGAATCGGTCTGTGTAGAATCGGTTTTTGTAGAAACGGTCTTTGTAGAATCGGTCTTTGTAGCATCAGTGTTCGTAGAATCGGTATTTGTACAATCGGTCTTTGTAGAATCGGTTTTTGTAGAATCGGACTTTGTAGGATCGGTCTTTGTAGAATCGGTTTTTGTAGAATCGGTTTTTGTAGAATCGGTCTTTGTAGAATTGGTTTTTGTAGAATCGGTCTGTGTAGAATCGGTTTTTGTAGAATCGGTCTTTGTAGAATCGGTCTTTGTAGCATCAGTGTTCGTAGAATCGGTATTTGTACAATCGGTCTTTGTAGAATCGGTTTTTGTATAATCGGTCTTTGTAGAATCGGTCTTTGTCGAATTGGTCTTTGTAGAATCGGTCATTGTAGAATCGGGCTTTGTAGAATCGGTTTTTGTACAATCGGACTTTGTAGAATCGGTATTTGTAGAATCGGTTTTTGCAGAATCGGTCTTTGTAGAATCGGTCTTTGTAAAATCGGTCTTTGTAGAACCGGTTTTTGTAGAATCGGTATTTGTAGAATCGGTATTTGTAGAATCGGACTTTGTAGAATCGGTCTTTGTAGAATCGGTTTTTGTAGAATCGGTCTTTGTATAATCGGTCTTTGTAGAATCGGTCTTTGTCGAATTGGTCTTTGTAGAATCGGTCATTGTAGAATCGGGCTTTGTAGAATCGGTTTTTGTACAATCGGACTTTGTAGAATCGGTATTTGTAGAATCGGTTTTTGCAGAATCGGTCTTTGTAGAATCGGTCTTTGTAAAATCGGTCTTTGTAGAACCGGTTTTTGTAAAATCGGTTTTTGTAGAATCGGTCTTTGTAGAATCGGTTTTTGTAGAATCGGTCTTTGTAGAATCGGTTTTTGTAGAATCGGTCTTTGTAGAATTGGTTTTTGTAGAATCGGTTTTTGTAGAATCGGTCTTTGTAGAATCTGTATTTGTAGAATCGGTCTTTGTAGAATCGGTTTTTGTAGAAACGGTCTTTGTAGGATCGGTTTTTGTAGAATCGGTTTTTGTAGAATCGGTCTGTGTAGAATCGGTTTTTGTAGAATCGGTCTTTGTAGAATCGGTCTTTGTAGAATCGGACTTTGTAGAATCGGTATTTGTAGAATCGGTTTTTGTAGAATCGGTCTTTGTAGAATCGGTCTTTGTAGCATCAGTGTTCGTAGAATCGGTATTTGTACAATCGGTCTTTGTAGAATCGGTTTTTGTAGAATCGGACTTTGTAGAATCGGTCTTTGTAGAATCGGTATTTGCAGAATAGGACTTTCAGAATCTGTTTTTTTAGAATCGGTCTTTGTAGAATCTGTATTTGTAGAATCGGTCTTTGTAGAATCGGTATTTGTAGAATCGGTATTTTTAGAATCAGTATTTGTAGAATCGTTTTTGTAGAAACGGTCTTTGTAGAATCGGTTTTTGTAGAATCGGTTTTTGTAGAATCGGTATTTGTAGAATCGGTTTTTTGTAGAATCGGTCTTTGTAGAATCGGTCTTTGTAGAATCGGTCTTTGTAGAATCGGTCTTTTGTAGAATCGGTTTTTGTAGAATCAGTATTTGTAGAATCGGTTTTTGTAGAAACGATCTTTGTAGAATCGGTTTTTGTAGAATCGGTTTTTGTAGAATCGGTATTTGTAGAATCGGTTTTTGTAGAATCGGTCTTTGTAGAATCGGTTTTTGTAGAATCGGTCTTTGTAGAATCGGTTTTTGTAGAATCGGTCTTTTGTAGAATTGGTTTTTGTAGAATCGGTTTTTGTAGAATCGGTCTTTGTAGAATCTGTATTTGTAGAATCGGTCTTTGTAGAATCGGTTTTTGTAGAAACGGTCTTTTGTAGAATCGGTTTTTGTAGAATCGGTTTTTGTAAAATCGGTATTTGTAGAATCGGTTTTGTAGAATCGGTCTTTTGTAGAATCGGTCTTTTGTAGAATCGGTCTTTGTAGAATCGGTCTTTGTAGAATCGGTTTTTGTAGAATCAGTCTTTGTAGAATCGGTATTTGTACAATCGGTCTTTGTAGAATCGGTTTTTGTAGAATCGGTCTGTGTAGAATCGGACTTTGTAGAATCGGACTTTGTAGAATCGGTATTTGTAGAATCGGTTTTTGCAGAATCGGTCTTTGTAGAATCGGTCTTTGTAAATCGGTCTTTGTAGAATCGGTCTTTGTAGAATCGGTTTTTGTAGAATCGGTCTTTGTAGAATCGGTTTTTGTAGAATCGGTCTTTGTAGAATTGGTTTTTGTAGAATCGGTTTTTGTAGAATCGGTCTTTGTAGAATCTGTATTTGTAGAATCGGTCTTTGTAGAATCGGTTTTTGTAGAAACGGTCTTTGTAGGATCGGTTTTTGTAGAATCGGTTTTTGTAGAATCGGTATTTGTAGAATCGGTTTTTGTAGAATCGGTCTTTGTAGAATCGGTCTTTGTAGAATCGGTCTTTGTAGAATCGGTCTTTGTTGAATCGGTTTTTGTAGAATGGTCGTCTTTGTAGAATCGGTATTTGTACAATCGGTCTTTGTAGAATCGGTTTTTGTAAAATCGGTCTGTGTAGAATCGGTTTTGTAGAATCGGTCTTTGTAGAATCGGTCTTTGTAGAATCGGACTTTGTAGAATCGGTATTTGTAGAATCGGTTTTTGCAGAATCGGTCTTTGTAGAATCGGTCTTTGTAAAATCTGTCTTTGTAGAACCGGTTTTGTAGAATCGGTATTTGTAGAATCGGTATTTGTAGAATCGGACTTTGTAGAATCGGTCTTTGTAGAATCGGTCTTTGTAGACTCGGTATTTGTAGAATCGGTTTTTGTAGAATCGGACTTTGTAAAATCGGTATTTGTACAATCGGTTTTTGTAGAATCGGACTTTGTAGAATCGGTTTTTGTAGAATCGTTTTTTGTAGAATCGGTCTTTGTAGAATCGGTTTTTGTAGAATCGGTCTTTGTAGAATCGGTCTTTGTAGAATCGGTCTTTGTAGAATCGGTTTTTGTAGAATCGGTCTTTGTAGAATCGGTATTTGTACAATCGGTCTTTGTAGAATCGGTTTTTGTAGAATCGGACTTTGTAGAATCGGTTTTTGTAGAATCGGTTTTTGTAGAATCGGTCTTTGTAGAATCGGTTTTTGTAGAATCGGTCTTTGTAGAATCGGTCTTTTGTTGAATCGGTCTTTGTAGAATCGGTCTTTGTAGCATCAGTCTTCGTAGAATCGGTATTTGTACAATCCGTCTTTGTAGAATCGGTTTTTGTAGAATCGGTCTTTGTAGAATCGGTTTTTGTAGAATCGGTCTTTGTAGAATTGGTTTTTGTAGAATCGGTCTGTCTAGAATCGGTTTTTGTAGAATCGGTCTTTGTAGAATCGGTCTTTGTAGCATCAGTCTTCATAGAATCGGTATTTGTACAATCGGTCTTTGTAGAATCGGTTTTTGTAGAATCGAACTTTGTAGAATCGGTCTTTGTAGAATCGGTATTTGTAGAATAGGACTTTTCAGAATCTGTTTTTTTAGAATCGGTCTTTGTAGAATCTGTATTTGTAGAATCGGTCTTTGTAGAATCGGTATTTGTAGAATCGGTATTTGTAGAATCAGTATTTGTAGAATCGGTTTTTGTAGAAACGGTCTTTGTAGAATCGGTTTTTGTAGAATCGGTTTTTGTAGAATCGGTATTTGTAGAATCGGTTTTTGTAGAATCCGTCTTTGTAGAATCGGTCTTTGTAGAATCGGTTTTTGTAGAATCGGTCTTTGTAGAATCGGTCTTTGTTAGAATCGGTTTTTGTAGAATCGGTCTTTGTAGAATCGGTTTTTGTAGAATCGGTCTTTGTAGAATCGGTTTTTGTAGAAACGGTCTTTGTAGAATCGGTTTTTGTAGAATCGGTTTTTGTAGAATCGGTATTTGTAGAATCGGTTTTTGTAGAATCGGTCTTTGTAGAATCGGTCTTTGTAGAATCGGTCTTTGTAGAATCGGTCTTTGTAGAATCGGTTTTTGTAGAATCGTCTTTGTAGAATCGGTATTTGTAC